>VSMD01118733.1:0-39969 GCA_008750895.1 Mirza zaza
TGATCAAATCTCTATTAGGAAGATGTCTTCTATCACAACTGTGTTTCATGATCATCAATGGTTCCCTGATACCTGCAGGATCAGGTCTAAGCAAGATCTTCATACTGAATCCAGAAGAGGATTAGATTTATAGTGATAAGACAAACATTTTCTGGTTCAGGACACAAGTGTTTCCTCCTTGAACTGAGTAGCCTCCCTTGACCTCTTCTCCCAGTGCACCTTCACACTCCATGCTCTCTCCCGCCATTGTCAGGGTCCGATATCCATCTTCCCATCAGTGTGTGTGTGTGGGTCAGCAATGTAGTTTCTGGCTCAAGGTCAGGGCCATCCTCTATGACAGCACAGGCTGAGAGCCACAACTCCAGGAGGGCCATTCACACAGACTAGAATGTGTATGGTGCCCCCTGCAGTTGTGCAGCATGGCCCTGACCTTGGCCATTGCTCAGATGCATTATAGACAGACTGTGGTGTGACTTGCTGATGAAGGCAGTATGTACAGAACAATACTGAACTCAACCTGCGGACACTGCTGAGAGGATTCAGACAAGGGAAATGATTCCTCTTATGAACCTTTCTGCAGTTTTATCTCAGTTCACTAAAGAGATACGTAGAAGAACAGAGGCAAAAGGAGGAATGATGGAAATTTGATATTATCCAAGGACTTATCTTTCTCAGTTTTTATTATAAAGGAGTGGCTTAAAAGAGTCTTAAATATTTACTGAATAGGAAAGTATAGTTAACTAACATTGTGAAGAATGTTCAGTGTTTTAGGTATTGTGTGAGGCATCTGACTATAGGCTTTAGCTGGTTCATGCATGAAGATATTGAAAACAGACCCAGGAAATAGAAGCCTGTGAAGATTAAATAAGTGTCATAAGAATTGCAATTAGAAAATGGCCCAACCACTTAAAAATATAAAAATGCACAGTAGGTATTCAATCTAAAGAACTCACACAAAACATGAAAAATTCAGGAATCCCAATAGAAAATTGAGTAAAAGACTTAATTTCACAAAAGGAGATATTCAAATAGCCAGAACACATATAAGGTGCTCACTTTATTAGAAATCAGAGAAATATGCATTACAACAAAGCAATACCGCTACACACCCCCAGAATAGCTATAATTAAAAATGCCAACAACAAAGCATTGATGAACATGCGGAACAATTGAACTCTCCTGCAGTGTTGGTGTGGGTGTAAATTGGTACAATAACTTTCAAAAGCTGGAAGAATCTAGGAAAGCTGACTCTATGCCTAGCCTGTGACATAATGATTCCTCTCATTGGTATACACTAAACATAAATGCATACATGCATTCACAAAAAGAATTGTATTACAGTGTTTATGGCAGCACTATTTATAATAGCTCCACCCTTGAAATTATCCAAATGTCTATCAATAATAGAATGAATATATTGTAGTCTATTCACACAATGGAAAATCGTGCAGCAATGAGAATGAACACTATACAACTGCGTCAAGCAATATGGATGAATCTCACAGATGTAAAGTTGAGTGAATGATATAAATGAGTACATACTATATGATTCTAATTATATAAATTTCAAAACTAGGCAAAATTCATCTGTGGTAGACATCAGGATAGTGGTTATCACTAAGAGGTGGAGTGTCTGGAAAAGTTCACAGGGGGTTTTGGGGGTGCTGACAATATTCTGGTTCTTGATCTGGGTGTTTATTACATGGGTGTAGTTTTTCACTTTGTGGAAATTCATCAAGATTTACATTTATGATATGCATACCTTTCTATGTATATATTTTAATAAAATTTTTAAAATGATAAAATATGGTAAATTTGAATAGAAAAATGTCCTAAATGTTTATAATACCTAGAGGTGATTGAAATGACTAGGGATGTAGGATGGACAAGGTCTTTCCTCTTCTGGATTCAGTATTTAGATCTTGCTTAGACCTGATCCTGCAGGTATCAGGGAACTATTGATGATCATGAAACACAGTTGTGATAGACGATATCTTCCTAATAGAGATTTGATCACAATTTTTTCTCTACACATACATTAAGTGTTCATATTTGTGTTTTCATATAATGGAATTGGAAGAGGAATCAATACAGAAAGAAAAGTGGGACAGTGAGGCTGTTATAATATGCAGGGAAATGATTCAGTTAGATTAGTTTTATTGGGATCTGAAAGGAGGGGAGAGTTTAAAGATAGATTTGGAGACTATGTTACAAAGTGAAAGGACATACAAAGTTTTATTCTTTCCCTAGGTATTTCATGGATAACAGGAAAGAAAGGGAGGCACTAACCAACAAGTACTGGTTAGTAAGCTTTGTGCAAAGAGTGGAGAAAGTAGAGTTTGCAGTTCTGCAGAACATTCAATCTACAAAGCAAACCAGTGTGAGGTGCTTGGTAGACAAATGGAGATGAGTCCTATCCTGAGGAGAGAAATTTATGTGAGGGTATGAAAACAGATGAGATTCCACACACACTCTGGGCTCCTTGGTATGGCATTTCTTAACCCTGGGGTTCTGGAAGCTCATGCTGCTCTTCCTGGCTCTTCAGGTGATACCCCTCAAGATCTGTCAGCCTCTGCCTTCTGCCCCCAGCTGGGGAGAACTTCAAAGTGGTTGGCCCTTTTATGTAAGGTGGCTGAAGAAGAGATATTTTAGAGGAAAGTTTCTCTGAGTCTACAACCACAGAACTGTTTTGAAGGTAGGATCAGAAGAAAATAGGCAAGCTTTAAGTAACCAGTGAAGTGGAGGGGAATGGAGCTCCTAAGAGGAATGGGGTTTATTTCATGGCCTGAGAAAGTGTGATGGGGTGGCTCTTTCTTCCCAGCCCACGCTTAGTAGGGACTTTACAAGTAATTATCAAATGAACAAATGCCTCTTACTCCTAGGGTGGACAACTGCCTCCTGGAATCACTATGTCCTCCTGCAACACCAGTACCTCTGGTCACTCTACTTTCCTGCTCACTGGCTTCCCAGGCCTGGAAGCCTCTCATCATTGGGTTTCCATCCCCATCAACCTCATCTGTGTGGTTTCCATCCTGGGTAACAGTATCATCCTCTTCCTGATCCGTACAGATCCAGCCTTACATGAGCCCATGTACATCTTCCTGTCCATTCTGGCAGCCTCTGATCTAGGTCTCTGTGCCTCCACCTTCCCCACCATGGTGCAGCTCTTCTGGCTGGGAGCTCGTGAGCTGCCTTTTGATCTCTGTGCAGCACAGATGTACTTCATCCATGCCTTCACTTACGTGGAATCTGGCGTACTGCTAGCCATGGCCTTTGACCGCTTAATTGCCATCCGGGACCCTCTGCACTATGCCACCATCCTTACCCCCTCAGCCATGGCCAAAGTGGGAACTTCCATTCTGGTGAGGGCTGTCCTGCTCAACCTCCCAGCACCCATCCTCCTGCGGCGTCTGCTCTTTCCCCAGATCAGTGTACTCTCTCACTGCTACTGCCTGCACTGTGACCTTGTGGGGCTGGCCTGCTCAGACACTCGGATCAACAGCTTGTTTGGCTTGGTCTCCATCCTCCTCTCACTGTGCCTTGACTCCTCCCTCATCATGCTCTCGTACATCCTGATCCTGCGGACTGTGCTGCACATTGCTTCACCTGGGGAACAACTCAAGGCACTCAACACATGTGTCTCACACCTCTGCATTGTTCTCATCTTTTATTTGCCCAAGCTGGGGCTGTCTGTGCTGCACCGAGTAGAGAAACACAGCTACCCTGCTCTGGCAGTGCTCATGGCCAACCTGCACTTCCTGGTCCCTCCCTTCATGAACCCCATTGTGTACTGTATCAAGTCTAAGCAGATCCGTCAGGGCCTACTAAAGCGCTTCCAGCCAAAAAGGGTTGATGTTTCCTAGAACAGCAGAAGGACCCAGTGGCACATGACCCCAGTGGGTCACCCTGGGCCTTGGGGTGGGGAGGAGGAATGGTGGAGGAGTGGTGATGGAGAGTTAACTTTTGAGGTTTCTGAACAATTCATCTCATACTGTTAGTTTTTAGAGATGAACATTTTAAAATCCATTGAATTATCACCTTGATAATCCTCATTGTTTTAGAGTTGAATTATCTTGGACTCATTTATACTATGACATTGTTTCACAGATGTATTCCTAGCTCTAGGAACACTATCTTATGGTAGGTGCTCATATTGTTGAATAAATGAGTAAAGATGAAGCAAAAGAGCTCTGACAGCCAATCCTCAGGAAGGGGGAGGACCGAGAGATCAAAGTGTCTGAAGCCTATGGTGATAACAGTTGATAAAGTGGAATGGAATAAGGGGAAAACAAGTGTCACAGACCTTGGGGACAGGTCTGATTCTCTCTATAACACATGGTAAGGCGGCTGTTTCTAAAGGTGCAGCCCAGAGAGGGGCTAAATTTATTGTGGAGCTTTTTCCAAAGCTACTTTCCAAACTCCTAGGAGGAAGTTTATCCAGCAACTGAAGGCTGTCTCCCTTGTTCGCTATCATTACCCTTGGCCTACTCAGTCCTAAAATACCCATACATTTGTCAAGAATTGAAATAGGGATATTCTTGGTGGAAGACAACCACTCAAATTTAATAGAAGCAGCCATGATAGAGCTAGTAGAAAATTCTTGGTATCTATGGTCATCCAGGCAATTGGAAATTTAACAGTGGCCATCATTTGTGTGTAGTTTTCATGAATCAGGACAAGAGAGAATGAGGAACTTGGAGGCAGGAAGGGGATCTGTGAATCCTGTATAAGCAGTTCTGGTTGGGAAGGCTGTTTTCCCTGCTGGATTGTATTTATATTACCATTGTAGCATGGATTCCAAGGAACAAGGAACCCTGTGACTATCAGTGACCAGAAAGCCATTGCTCACACTGTGTCTGAAGGTCACAGATCCTGCCCATAGAGCTCAAGAAGGAAGGATAACAAGCATGAGTTTTGAGTTACCATTTTGGAATATTATGTCTAGTGGTAGCCAACCAAAAGGTTCAGTAAATCAGTTTGACACACTTTGGAAAAGTGTGATTTGAAAAGATAGATTGGGGTACACGGCAGGGTTCCCTTATTAATATGAGACGTACTCTGGACTTCAAACACCTGACGCAGTCACCTTGCCTTGTTCTCTGCCAACACAACCTCCTCAGACCTAGACCAGGTACCTCGCTTAATCATTCATCAGCTCAGTCATCATTCACCAACTCTAGGAACCTTAAGAGACATCTCCTAGCTTTAAGTACAGCTTTGAGAGTCATCTAATTCCCCAACATCCCAACTCTAGATACAAACAAGTTCACAATATGATTAGACTTAATTTGAATACCAGTCTATATTTTCCGAGTACTTTATAGAAATAACATCATCTCATACCATAGGAGACAGGTACTGCTATTGCCTCTCTTTCATGTTGCTGTAGATAACTGATTTTCCAATTTTTTAAAAATACAATGTTGCCCATGATGATGATTTTCTAATTTCAGATTTTTAAAATTTCTTCTATATCTATTCTTTTTATTTAGAGACAGGGTCTTTGTCACCCAGGCTGGAGTGCGGTATCCTGATCAGAGTTCACTGTAATCTTAAACTTTTGTGTTCAAGCGATTCTCCTGCCTCAGCCTCCCAAGTTGCTGGGACTAAAGGTGTGCACCACCATGTCCAGCTCTCATTTTCTAATTCTTGATGCTTCATCAGATGGAACTTGTCATTTCATACTGGAAATTCTATAATTTCTTTGTTCCCAGGGTTCTAAAATTCTAGGATATGATTTTAAGAGTAACAAATACAAAGACAACTGAATGTGAAGTCTTAATAGGTTATCTATGTCAAAGTAAATTCTATAATAGAGAAAGTATGGGACTAAGAGCTAGAAATGAGACACTTAGGTGCATGATCCGAAAACTATTGGGCCTTCTCTATTTTTTTTCTTCAACTTTTCAGGCTTGCAGAAGTACCATCTTTCCCATGCCAGAAGAGAACAATTTTTGCTTAGAAATCACGCAATGACCTAACACAAAGTATTGCAATAATTTTCCTGTTTAAGATCCACTTTGTCACTCTTCATTGTTTCTAGACCAATGATCTAAGTTTCCACCTTAAGAAGCTAGAAATAGAAGAGCAAATTAAAAAGGAAAGAACATTTTAAAAAGATAAAAGCAAAAATCAAGAAAAATACAAGCAGCTGAAAAAAATTTAAAAAGTTACAATTTGGTTCTAAAAATTAAATGAATACACCTCTCTCCTGCACCAGCACAACAGAATGGAACACAGCACACACAAATAACCAATAGCAGAAATAAAAGAGGTAAAAGTCCTACAGATTTGAAAGGATAATAAAGGGGATATTATGAACAATTTTATGTCTATATTGGTATATCATTTTGACAGTTTTATTTAAAGGAAATGGAAAAATTATAAAATAGAAGATATGAATAGCTCTATATTCATTAAAAATTGAATGTGATATAAAAACAACCAAACCCATCACATCCAGATTTCTTTCTTGCAGAATTCTATCAAATACTTAACAAATGTTACATTGAACATTTTCAGAAAAAGTATAAGGGATTACTTTCCAATACATTTTATGAGGCAAACAAAACCCTGATATAAAAGCCTAAAAAGGAAATTACAAGAAAGAAAATTATGAGAGCAATATCTATCATTGACATAGATGTAATTATCATTATCAAAATATTAGCAAACTGAATATAGCAATATGTGAATATAATAATGCATCATGATCAAGTGGGGCTTATTCCAGGAATACAAGGTGGCTTAACATTTAAAAATAAGTATCATACACTGTATCAACAGCATAAAGGAGAAAAATTGGGACATTACCTAACCATGTGAAGAAAAATAATTTGACCAAATTCACCACCATTCAGGATGAAAATTTTCAACAATTTTCAATAGAAATGTACTTTCTCAATCTGGTAAAAGGCATCTATGAGAAATATACAATTAACATACTTCATGAATGAAAGAATGAATACTTACCTCCTAAAATCAAAACCAAGGCCATAGATGTACGCATATGTCCAAACTCACTGTATAAATATTAATGTGTGCAGTTGTTTGCATATCAATTATCCCTCAATAAAGCTGTTAAAAATAAGAGACCACAGCAGGCATAGAAGGACATACTGGAACCCTCATACACTGCTGGTAGGAGTGCAAAATGGTGCAGCTGCTCTAGAAAAAGCTTTGGCAGTTCAAGTGGTTAAATAAAAGGTTATATGATCAGTAATTCCACACCTAGGTACATACTCAAGAGAAATGAAAGCATGTCAATGCAAAAACTTTTACACAAATGGAATAGTCACATTATTCATAATAAAAGGTGAAAACAACCCAAATATCCATCAGCTGATGAATGGATAAACAAAATGTGATATACACATATAATGGATTATTAGTATAAAATATAAAGGAATGACATACTCATGTATGCTACAACATGGATGAACCTAGAATATGTTAACATTAAGTGAAAGAAGTCAGTCACAAAATACCACATGATATGTTTTTCATATGAAAGTCTGGAATAGGAAAATCTATAGAGAAAGTAGATTAGTGGTTGCTTAGGGATTATGGGGGATGGGAGGATATGAAGGTAGTAACTAAAGGATATGGGATTTTAGATGTGATGAAAATGTTCTAAAATTGACCATGGTGATAGCAGCATGCATCTGTAGATACACTAAAAACCATTGAACTGTACACCTTATATGAGTGAATTGTATAGCATTTGAATTATCTCAATAATGGTGTTTAAAAAAAGAAAAAGATCAGAAGCAAAACAAGGATGCCTTACTAATTCAACACTGTGTTGGAGGTCCTGGCCAGTACAATATATATCATACAATCAAAACTCTAGTAATTTTTATGGACATGAACACATTGATTCTAAAATATATATGGGAACACCATCTATAATAGCTAGGGCCACAGCTATAGCTAGAAGTACAATGTTGGGGGACTTAACTACTTCATGTTGAAACTTACTGTAATGCCATTAGTATTAAGACAGTAGGATTGACATACGCATAGACATAGATTAATAAAAAAATCCAGAAATATATACCCACATAAAGAGTTCACTGATTTGACAAAGTTGCCAAGGCAATTCTATATGGAAAAGAATCTTTTTAACACATAAAGCTGAAACAACTGGATATCTGTATGTAAAAAAAAAAAAAATCTTAAATTATACTTCACATCATACCCAGTTTTTTGTGTTGGATCATAGACCTAAATTAAAAGCTAAATCTATGAAATGAACTGACCATGGATAAAATTGGTTATTTGGAAGTCATAACTAAAAATTTCTTTTTACCAAATAATATCATTAAGGAAATCAAAAGCCAAGCCACAAAATTGGACAAAATATTTTCACTATGTATAATATATCTCACAAATACCTTGTATCCAGAATATATGAACAGCTAGTACATATCAATAAAACCATAAAAGCTCATTAAAAATGGTCAAAAGACTTTACTAAACATTTCACAGAAGGCATATTCATGAATAGTAAACACATGAGAAGTTGGTTGACATTGGTTATTAGAAAATGCAAATTGAAACCACAATGAGTTACTAGCTTGTACTCATTAGAATGTCTAAAATGAAAGAATGACAAAAATCAAGGATTGACCAGGATGTAGAACAGCTGGGAACTGCTATACATCACTGGTGAGTTTATAAAATATCATAAGTATTTGGAAAAGGTTCTATTAAAGTTTAGCAAATACTTACCACCCTCTGACCTAGTAATTCCACTTCTAGGTTAAAAAATATTCATAGCAGCTTTATTCATAATAGACAGAAAATGGGAACCAATCCAAGTGTCTAAAAGTAAAGATAGTTAAACTTTGGTATATTCATGCAATTGAAACTTCCTTAGCAATGAAAAGAAATTAACACAACAGCATGAATCTCAAAAACATTATGTAAAATCAAATGAATTGGACATAAAGAATACATGTTGTACAATTTGATTTATAGGAACTTCGAGAACAGTTAATTTAATGAAAGGTGATCAGAAATCAAACAGTACTTTTCTCCATGGGAGAGTAAGGGCATTACTTAGAAGGAGCACAAGGGAACCTTCTGGAGCTATGGAAATACTTTGTATCTTGATTGAGAGGTGGTTATACTGTTGTATATATTTGTCAGAGATTAAACTGTACACTTAATATGTGCATTTTATGTAAATTATACCTCATTATAAAAAGGCTTAGGGAAAATAAGTTCAACCATAGCTAATATAGTCCTAAATAGAATTTAGCCAGTTTTCTTAACTTCCTAAAGAGCTTGAGTTAAGCATCCTGGGGAGAATTTATTGGCCAGTCTGTGGCTTCTGATTGGCAACCTGGGGTATCTGTGTGCAAATTAAGACTACCAGACTGCTGATCTCTGGTGTGCTGAGACCTTGAGTGAAGGAAGAATTATTTGGATGGCTTCAGGTTGAGTAAACATGGAAGTCGTTGAGAATACATGGGAGAATTTTGCTGAGGTCCCATATTAGAGCTGTCACCAAGGATTTATCTTCCTGAATCATCATTCTGACACCTAGAATAGTGTTTGGTGTATTGCACGTTCTCAGCAATGTTAGTGATGATTGGAAAACAATTATCCTCACACCTCTGGATCAGACTATTACATTCTTAATCCCAGGGCCTATATTTCTAGAAACTCACCTGGTAAAAAGCACAGAATTTGGAAGTAGAAATATTTGAGCTGAATTCTGGCTGGGCATTTATTTGCCTTCTTGTAAAAGTAACTGCCTTCCTAATCTCTCTCTGGATCTGTAAATTGTGGGTAATGAATTATATGCTCCTCTTCAGATGGTTATGAGACTACAGTAAGACAATGCCTGTCCTCTTGCTGCACTGCAGAGTGTTGATCTAATCCATCGTTGCTACTGGTAAAATTCTGGGGCCTAAGTCATCCTGAGCCTGCTAGAGTTGTTCTCCTGCCTAAGCTCTTTCCAGGCTTATTAAAATGCTTTACCCAGGAACTAAATACCAATTGAGACACCTGCCTACAGATTCTGGGCAGGGATGTCAGAACCAGACCCTCTGAGAACTTTGGAACCTACGAGGCCTTCTAGTGGCTGCCATCAATTTTTATAAACTTGCTCAGGAAGTGGAACAGGGCAGAATTCCCTATTTTTTCCCCAGAGAAGGGCCCTGGTCCCTTCTCCTGCCTTGGATCTTTGCCCATGATTCTTCTTTCATTTTTGTGCCTATGGCCAATTGCTGAGTGCTCTGTCTCCACCTCTCTGATTCTCTGTATGAGTGTGTATGCATTTCTCCCCGGTGAGACTTAGAGCTCACTGAGGGAGGTATCTCTGTATTCCTATCAGAGTAGGAACACCTGCCAGTGGACGATGGTTATTTCTGCTTGTCAGACATGCAGCCCTATCTTATTTTATTAAGGTCTTCTGGAAGGTAGAAACGATGTCAGACAGAACTGGATTCCCTGGGAGGCTATTATCAGTTTGGTAGCCATAGTTCCCATTAGACAGAGGCTCCCTGAACTTTGTAACTGCATCTACATCATAGGTGGGAAATACCTCATCATTCTTCCATCATCTGACTTATGCTATGCCTCCTTATCAAAGTCAGGATACCACTGAGCGTGGGCTTGTCTTGTCATGCTGGGAGTCATTGGTCTTTTTAAACATTGACCAATGACTAAGGAGAAGACAGTTCCAAGGTGGGATTGAAAACTTATGACTGAGCCGGGCCCCACTTTAGCAGTCGGAAGACCCCATCCCTGATCTGCTTGGTCTTCATGCCATAGATGATGGGGTTGAGCATGGGTGGCACGACCAGGTAGAGGTCAGCCAGGAGGATGTGAACGTGCCGGGGCACATGCTGGCCAAAGCGCTGCGTGTAGAATGAGAAGAGTCCTGGTGTGTAGAAGAGAAGGATGACACCCAGGTGGGAGCCACAAGTGCCAAAAGCCTTAGCTCTTGCCTCCTTGGAGGAGAGGCCTAACACAGCCCGGAGGATGAGTGCATAGGAGACAGCGATACAGATAGAGTCTGTGCCCACCACCAGTGTGGCAGCAGTGATGCCATAGATGTCGTTTGGCTGGGTGCCCCCACAAGCCAGCTTCACCACAGCCATGTGCTCACAGTAGGAGTGGGCCACCACTCGGCTGCAGTAGCTCAGTCTTGCCAGTAAGCAGGTGAGTGGGGTCATGAGTCCCAAGCCACGAAGCATAGCTGCAGCCCCTAGCTTGCCCACAGACTCTGGGGGCAGCAATGATCCATAGTGCAGTGGCTGGCAGATGGCTAAGTAGCGGTCAAAGGCCATTGCTAGCAGGACACCAGATTCCACAGCCGAGAAGCCATGGATAAAGAACATCTGGGCAGCACAGGCCCCAAAGGCAATCTCAGCAGCATTTGCCCAAAAAAGTGCAAGGAGCTTGGGCACAGTGGAGGTGCAGAGCACCAGGTCAATAGTGGACAACATGCATAGGAAGAGGTACATGGGCTGATGCAGGGCAGCCTCTGAACGTACCACCAGGAGCACCACCATGTTGCCAAGTACTGCCAGGACATACATGGAACAGAATGGAAAAGCAATCCAAAAGTGGGATGCCTCCAGGCCAGGAATTCCCACGAGCAGGAAGGAGGTTGGGTTCTGTTGACTGTGGTTTGTGAATTTCATGGCCAAGCCAAAGTAGGGTGAGTAGAGAAGACCTCACTGTCTTGCTCTGAACCTTAAGAGGCCATACGAAATGAAACAGCTGGGATTCATATTTATGTTGTGCTGAATGGCAGCAGAAAATATTCGAGTTAGACTTCATGAAAAACATCCAGGATGAGAAGATAATAATGCAAGGCAGGAGGTAGGTTACCATCACCAAGGTTTAAAGGAACCCTTCCCACTTCCATCTGATCCAGTGATTTCTAGGTTGTGGGCACTGTAGAAGCCTCTCTGTGGTGAAAGTATGTGGCTAGAGGCTCTTACAGCTTTTGATTCTTTGCCTATACTCTAGTATTTTCTTCCGATTCATCTGCCTGTATGACAATACAAAGGTAATGTTAATGATAAATAGGCAGATCCAATGGAAGACTCAAATGTGGTTACTTTTCAAGATGGGAAGATCAGGACTGAAAGAAAGGCAGGGAAATCCCAGATGGATTTTTCAAGCCATTGAGCCCATAATAAACTCATGGATGAAGCTTGGAACCTAGGTTCTGACCAGGAACAGCAAAACACAGACGAGGGGCTGAGTCTCTGGTAAGCTGCTACAACCATAAGATTGCCTGGCTCATGTTTAGTACAAGGATCCTGTGCTTTGCCTTAGGTGTCCTACCTGGATGCTGGTAGAAACAGGTGTAATCAGGCACAACTTGTCAGTGGTGCGTGTGAGACTGATTTAGCCATAATATGATAAATTGAGAAATGATTGTGTACAAAGTATGTCATCTAAAAAATCAAAGGTACATGAATAAAGGGAATGAGGTATATTTTAATCATTGGGAACATAGAATTATTCTCTAAAAGCAAATATGGATTCCCACATTTGGTCAAAATGACATACTGAGCTTCTACACATCTCATCTCTTTCATCCATTGCTCACACTCTCTCTCCCCTATCTTCCCTCACCTGCATATATCTTCTCATTTTTTCCTTATATACTATCCAGCCAGTAGTTGAGAATTCAAGAGAGAAGAGAGATTGAAGCAAAAATGCAGGAAAGGGGACAGTAGAGGGAGAGATGAAGAAAAAATTAGCTCAAGAGCCAAAAATAGACATAGAAGAGGAAAAGTCCTTTCTCAAAAGAGCTTCTAGTACAATGGGATATGACTGTGTTCTGCTTGCTAATTGAAACAGTGGAACCAACTGGACCCTCTAGAAATGGCCTATTCGCACCCCTAACCGTAAGCTGCAATACTCCTTTAGAATCCCTAGCATCAGCTACCCATGTCCAGAGATCATGGGAGACTGTTTTGGGGAGAAAGAAAAAGGGCAAGGTCTCCTAACATGATCTGTAGGAAGGAACTGCCTTTCTCAGTGTCAACTATACCTGTTACTCTGTTATTGAGAAAATCTTGTCCCCTTCTGTTTTCTCATCCTTTCCCCCATGTATTTCCTGTTTTCTCTTCTGTGATCTCATCCCCAGAGAATATTTCATTCAGTGTGTGTGGTGGCTGAAGGGGTCAGGGACAGAAAGTCAGTGTGAAGGGACCTTGTGAAATGGTGTATATAAAACTGTTTCACTTGATCAATCAGCACACTATGGATTTGGCTGACATGTGATTGTGTCTGTTGCTGTGCAAAATGCATGAGCAAGGCTGTACTGAGACACAGGTACATACATTTATGTAAGACATTGTTTTTGGGGTGTCCATGCTTCAGTGCCCTTTCTCTGGTGTGGAGAAAATCCAGTTGTGAATGGGATGGCCCTACTTTCTTTCCCTCCCTCGTTTTCTTCCACCTCAGCCTTTTAATAATTGAATCATCTTTTCTCAGCCCCTGAACTGCTGGGTTTACTCCATCCTTGCTCTGGGGCCTACACAGCATGATGACTATAGCTCCTCTGTCTCTGCTCCATTTGTACAGATGGAGAAATGGAATTGAAAGAATATGTGCTGAGCATAATGTGTGTAGATTCCAAGAGAGTGATCAAGGTAGAGGTGAGGGTCTTTGGGCCCTCACTTATGGATGTCCACTCATATTTGAGTTAGATCTCACAAAAAAAAAAAAACAAAAAAAACACAGGATAAGATTGTAGAGCACTGGGAAATGATGCAAGGCAGGAGAGGGATTTCCATCACTATGTTCAAAGGAGCACTTCCCACTTCCATATGATTCATTGATGTCTAGGCTGGGGGTGGAGGCATCACTGTAGAACCCTTTCCAAGGTGAAGACGACTGGCTAGAGATTCTTACAGGTTTCTACTCTCATCTACGAACCCTCTTCTGCCTATACTCTAGTGTTACTTCTGATTCATCTGCCTCCTGAGATTAGGCAAGACTCCCAGCCTCCCTCCTCCAGATAACTCTCCAGAGCAACAACTCTACTCCATGCCTCTCGCTGCTCCACTTTGTTCTGGATTATTTTGGTATTTGGTATAAGAAAGCTCCTAAAATATGTAAGAATAGGAACCCCAGGGCCAGGAACAAGGCTGTCTTGTGAGGAAAGGAGAAAGTTCTTTATCTTGGAGGTACTCATGAACATCTGAAGGCTACCTGCCAAAGATTCAGGACTTACCAATGGAAGACCTAGGGCAGCCTGATTGAAATCCCAGCTTTACAACTCACCAGCTTTGTGATCTCAGTCAAATACACTTTCAACCTGCTTCCCTATCTGTGTGACCTGGAGAGCCAATTACACTACATGGCACAAAGCAGTGGTCAAAGTGTGGATTCATCTATAAATCCCTTTAATCTGAAGTAATTTAATTTTCTCATTGAGAAAATTATCTTAGTAGCATTCAGGTCTTTGGTTCTCTCGCAGTGTGCCTATTACAGGGTTGAATATACAGACAGACTTACCAGGTCTAGGGCAGGGAGTAGTATTGGTGTGTCAGGTCCTGCAGGGCTTAGAGTATGGGGAGTAAAAGATGGAATATTTATCCTGTTGCTAGGGCCCTGAGAGTAGTGATGCCATGGGGAGGAAGACAGTAAAAAGACCCCTGGGATGCAGAAGAGAGGCAGAAAATTAAAGCAAAATGGGTCTTGATGGGAGAGGAGAGGATAGGACCACAAAGATCCTGAGAGTTGTGTGGATAGATGAGAAGGTCCTTGAGCACAGATAATTTTTAAAGGCTATTTGGCATAGAAACATTCTAGAATATTTTACTAATTTTTTTTCTGTTAGTTCCTCCTTTTATCCTAAATATTTGCTTCTCAGTGTTTCTTTTGGATAAGTTACTTATGTTAGTTCTTTGTCTATGAAGCAGGGAAACAGTGAAGATTAAGTTAGATGATATAAAACAAAGTATTAGTTCTTAGAAGAAATATTTTCAACTTTTTTCCATTCAGTAGGGTGTTGGCTATGGGTTATGTGGCCTTTATTGAGGTATGTTTCTTTTATGCATACTAAGGGGTATTATAAAGGGAAGATGAGTTTTATAAAATGTATTTTGTGTTGAGATGCTCATTTTTATTCTTAACTGTTTATTATAATATATCCCATTTATTGATTTGCATATGTTGAATCATACTTGCATCCCTTGGGTAAAACTCACTTGATCATGGTGTATTATCTTTTTGATGTGCTGTTAGATTCCATTTGCTAGTATTATTTAGGATTTTTTCATCTGTTTGTCAGGGATATCAGTATAGTTTTTTGTTGTTGTGTCCTTGTCTAGTTTTGGTATCGGAGTGATACTGGTCTCATAGACTAAGTTAGGGAGAATTCCTTCTTTGACTTTTTTAAACAGTTTCAGGAAGATTGGTATTAGTTCTTTGTATATTTGGTAGAATTCAGCTGTGAATCCATCTTGTCTTAGGATTTTCTTTACTGGGAAAATTTTTAATTATTGCTCAGTTTCACTACTTGTTATTTGTCTGTTCAGTTTTTCTATTTCTTCTTGGTTCAATCTTGGGATATTGTATGTTTCCAGGAATTTATCCATTTCTTCTAGGTTTTCTAGTTTGTGAGCATATCATTGTTCATAGTGGTCTTTCATCGTTCTATTTAACATAGCACTGGAAGTCCTAGCTAGAGCAATCAGGTAAGAGAAAGAACTAAAAGACATCCAAACTGGAAAAGAAGTCAAATTATCCTTATTTGCTGATGATCTTATATCTGTAAAATAAAGACTCCACCAAAAACATTAGATTTGATAAATGAATTAAGTTTCAGAATGTAAAAAACATAAAAGTCAGTAGCATTTTATACACCAATTACAATCTAGTTGAAAATCAAACCAAGAAGGCAATCCCGTTTACAATAATTACAAAGACGACACTTCGAAGTACATTTAATGAAGGAGATGAAAAAGCTCAAGGAAAACTGCAAAACACTGATGAAAGAAATTGTAGATGACACAAATGGAAAAGCATTTCATGCTGACAGATCAGAAGAATATTAAAATGACCATATTGCCCAAAGCAATCTACAGGTTCAATTCAATCCCTGTTAAAATACCAACATTATTTTTTTTGCAGAAAAAACACAATCCTAAAATTTATGTGGAAGCAAGAAAGAGCCCAAATAGCCAAAGCAATCCTAAGCAAAAAGCAAGCTAGATGCATTACATTACCTGACTTCAACTTATAACTACAAGGCTATAGTACTCAAACAGCATGGTATTGGTATAAAAATAGACACATCAATGGAATAGAGAACTGGAAAATAAACCCATATGTGCACATCCAACTTATTGACAAAGTTTACAATAGCATACACTGGGAAAAGGACACCCTTTTCAATAAATGGTGCTGGGAAAATTGGATTGTGATATGCAGAATAAAACTGGGCCCCTATCTCTCACCATAGACAGAAACCCCACTCAAGATGTCTTAAGGACTTAAATGTAGGACATGAAGCTATAAAAATACAAGAAGAAAACCTAGGGAAAACTCTTCTGGACTTCGGTCTAGGTAAAGAATTCATGACTAGGGCTTCAAAAGCTCAAGCAACAATAGATGAATGGATCTTAAACTAAAAAGCTTCTACACAGTAAAATAAATGATCAGTGAACAGGCAACCTGAAAAACAGGAGAAATATTTATAAACTATGAATCTAATAGGAGACTGATATCTAGAATTTACAAGGAACTCAAACACCACCATTACTAAAGAGTGTTTGAAGGACATGAATAGACATTTTCAAAAGCAAAAGATGGCATAAAAATAGTCAAGCAGCATATGAAAAATGCTCAACAGCACTAATCAGAGAAATGCAAATTAAAAGCACAATGAGATCTTATAGCAGTCAGAATGACTATTAAAAAGACAAAAAACAGATGTGAGGATGCAAATAAAAAGGAATGCTTATATACTGTTGATAGGAATGTAAATTAGTAAAATCTGTATGAAAAACAGTATGGAGATTTCTGAACTAAAAATAGATCTACCATTTGATCCAGCAACCCACTACTTATCTACCCAAAGGAAAATAAATTATTATACCAAAAGGATACCTACACATGGTTGGTGGGGTTGTAAATTAGTACAACAAGTATGGAAAATAGTATAAAGGTTTATCAAAAAATTAAAGCTACCATAGGATCCGGAAATCCCAGTAGTGGGTGTATTTCCAGAGGAAATGAAATCGTTATTTCAAAGAGATATCTGCACTCCAATGTTCATTACAGCATTACTCACAATAGTCAAGATATGGAATCAATCTAGGTGTCCATTAAGGGATGCATGGATAAAGAAAATGTATATGTGCACAATGGAATACTAATCAGTATTAAAAAAGGAAATCCTGTGATTTGCTCCAACATGGATCAACCAGGAGGACATTAAGTTTAATAAGTCAGGCATAGGAAAATACCACATGATCTCACTTCCATGTAAAATTGAAAAAAGGTGAATTTTGAAGTAGAGAGTATAACGGTGGTTACCGGGGCTGAAGGAGTAAGTTGGGGAGATGTTGGTGAAAGGATACAAAATTTCAGTTAGAAGGAATAAGATCAAGAGATCTATTTTATCAGATGGTGACTATAGTTAACAATTAAAACTAATAGATTTTAAATGTTCTCACCATACACAAAAAATATGAGGTAATGCATAAATTATCTCAATTCAGCCATTCTAGTGTTTACATATTTCAAAATTTGTAAATATACATAATTTTAATTAAAAAATTGTAAGAAGTGCTATAAAAACAATATAAAAAATTACAGGGAGCACAATTTTAGATAGGTGGCTATGGTAGGTTTTTCTGAGAAAGTGACATTTGAGTAGGGTTTTATTTTTTTCATTTTTAAATTTCATAGTATTACAGGATACATTTTGGTTACATGAATTGCTTTTGTGCCATTTGAGTCAAAGTTATAAGACTACCCATTACCAAGATAGCATACATTATACCCATTAGGTGTGAATTTATTTATCCTGTCCCTTTCTCCCCTCTCCCACTTGCTTGGTTTCTCCTGAGTTTTACTACCACATGCACACATGAGTGTGATCAATTAGTTCTAGTTTAATAGTGAGTACATGCAGTATTTTTCCATTCTTGTTATACTTTGCTTAGAAGAATGGTCTCCAATTCCATCCAGGTTGTTACAAAGGGTATTAGTTCATTTTTTATGGCTGAGTAGTTCTCCATAGTATACATATGCCACATTTTATTATTCCACTCATTTATTGATGGGTAATTGGGTTGTTTTCACATCTTTGAAATTGTGAATTGTGCTGCTATAAACATTTGAGTGCAGGTATCTTTGTTATAGAATGTCTTTTTCCCTTGGATAAATATCCATTAGTGAAATTGTTGGATCAAATGGTAGGTCTATTCTTAGTTCTTTGAGGTATCTCCATACTACTTTCCATAGAGGTTGTACTAATTTGCAGTCCCACAAACAATGTATAAGTGTTCTTTTCTATCCACATCCATGCCAACATCTGTTGTTTGGGACTTTGATAAAAGCCATTTTCACTGAAGTTATGTGCTATCTCATTGTGGTTTTGATTTGCATCTCTGATGGCTAGAGATGTTGAGCATTTTTTATGTTTATTGGCCATTAGTCTATCTTCTTTTGAAAATCTTCTGTTCTCATGCCTTTTGTTCACTTTTTAGTGGGGTTGTTTGATACTTTGTTGATTTGCTTGAGTTTTTTGGAGATTCTGGTTATTAGCCCTTTATCAGATGTATATAGCATAAGAACTAATCGGGAGGCATCACTTTACCAGACTTCAAGCTATACTACAGGCTATAGTAACCAAAACAGCATAATACTGACACAAAAACAGACACAGACCTGTATATCAGAACAGAGAATCCAGAAATAAAATCTTCTCATTGCCATCTGATCTTTGACAAAGCAGATAAAAAACATACTGGGGAAAAGAACCCCTAATTCAATAAATGGCATTGGGAAAATTGGATAGCCACATGTAAAAGACTGAAACAGGATCCACACTTCTCATTGCTTACAAAAATTCACAATGGATAACAGACTTAAATCTAAGTCATGAAACTATAAGAATTCTAGAAGAGGTTCGATAAATGCGGGGAGAGCAGAGTTGCAAGGAGATTGGCTACTTCTCCCCACAAAGCCAGGTCCCTTAGAGGTCACCACAGAGGATAAGAAAATTGATAGGCAATAGAATAAAAGAATACACAGAGACTAAGGTATAGTTTATAGTTTTATATAAGAAGATCAGAATAACAGTGGGATAACTCAGGAGTCTAGCCCATATCTCCATAAGTGGTTCAGCCCTGAAGTTAGATTTACATAGGCTTTTATAATCATAGAAATCAATTACCAGTTGCCAGGGTAGCACATTTACATATCAGATAGTTCAGTTCAGTTGCTATGGGAACAGGATTACATAGTAACAGGTAGTGGGTTAGGGTCAAAAGTCCTTTCAAACGGCTTCTAACAATTTCTAATCTAAGGTGAACAAACAGGTACAAAGTCTTTCAAGGACTAACTTCTGAGTTTTAAGAGATAGTTACCAATTAACAGAGGAATAATAAAAGGGGTATAGTGGCTCTATATTTCTTTGATCTAGTTATTGTGGATTTAAGGTAGACAGGAGAGAGCAGGAAGCCCATCTCTACAAAACAAATTGTTCATAACCACAGGGACGCATCTCTGGGCAAAGGGCACTCATTGTCTCCAGTTCCCATCCTGTGAGCCAGATATTTAACCTGTTTTGCCTTTCAAAAACAAGGCGGCTCCAGATGAGATAACTGGGAAGCCTCTTGGAAAACTTCCTTACCAGAGCCTTGAGAGCCCTCCCAAGGCAGAGTCAGCCCCTGAGAAGTGAAATAATGAATTCACATATTCCTTCAGGGCAAAACCTTGCAACCTCCTGTTTGTCTTATAGCAATATTGGGCAATACAATAAAATAATGATCTTATGAGCCACATCTCAATTCCTCAATTATACTTCTCCAACAGATAAACTCAGATATCAGCCTAGGCAAAGAATTTATGAAGATGACCTCAAAGGCAATCACAGCAACAAAAATGGGCCCTGATTAAATTAAAAAGCTTCTGCACAGCCAAGGAAACAAACAATAGAGCAAATAGACAACCTATCAATTGAGTAGGGATCTTGATGGAGTGAGTGAACAAGGGTTGCAGCTGTACCAAGGTCAGTGCTCCAGATGACAGGAACAGCAGATATACGAACCTTGACATCTGGAATGTACTTGGGTGAATTTTAGAGACATCAAGCTAGTTTCTGGAGTGGAGTGACAGAGAAGATGGTAGAAGATAAACTTGGAGAAGTAGCGAATGTCCATCTAATAAAGGTTATTGTAAGCCATGGTGAAGATTGGATTTTATTTGAACTGTGGTGGAAAGCTATTAAAAGATTTTGAACAGGGTTCTATTGCACAGTGATTTAAACTTTAATAGACCTACTCTGGGTTTTACATAGGGGGAAAAGGTGGAAAAGGGGAGCTAGTACAAAATTCATTGTTATAAGGCAAAACATGAAATGATGGTAGCTTAGACCAGAGTGAGGGCAGTAGAAGCAATGAGAAGTGATTACACTTGGGATACACCAAGATACAATGGATAAGATTTGTTGATGGACTGGCTGAATGTGGGTTTATGAAAATATGATGGGCTTTAAGTAAGGCTCTAGCATGAGGAACTCAGTCAATAGAAGGGCTTTACACTGCAATGGGAAACACTGAGAAAAAAGTAGGTTTATACAGGTGGAGAAAGGGATCAGAGTTCTATTTTAGACATGTAATCTTGGAAATGCATATTAGACACTCAAGAATAGATGTTAAGTAAGAAAGTTATATTTGTCAATTTGAAGTTCAGAGTAGATATCTGAGTTGAGGGTATACATTTGGAAATCAAAGAACTGACAGTTAAAGCCATGAAAAATGTTGAACTCACCTAAAAATGGGTATAGATAGCAAAGAGACTCACGGGCAGGGTGAGTGGGGAAGAAGATCTAGCTGGTATAAGATGACACTGATGAGGTAGGAAGAAAACCTGCAGAGAGTGTTGTTCAGGAAGCCAGGGGATGGGGAAGTGCTCAAGTGCCAGATGTTGCCATGGCATTGAATAGCAAGGAGTTTAAGAATATTGTGTTTTCAACAAATCATGCTGAGAAAACTGGATATTCACATGTAAAATGAAGTTGGACCCTACCATATACAATAAGTCTAAAAGATCAAAGATCTGAAATGATAAAACTTAGAAGAAAACACAGGGGAAAAGCTTCTTGACTTTAGATTTGGCAATGATTTCTTAGATATAACATAGAAGTATAAGAAAAATAGATAAATTGAACTTCATAAAAATTAAAAACTAGTTTATGAAAAGATTCTTGTCAAGAGAGTGGAAAGGCAACCTATAGAATGAGAGAGTATTTGTAAGTCATACATCAAAAAATATTACTGTCCAGAATATATAAAGAACTCCTACAACTGAGCAATGACACCCCCACCCCTTGAAAAATCCAATTCAAAAAAGGGCAAAGGACTTGAATAGACATTTCTCCAAAGAATATACAAATGACCAAAAAGAAAAGATGTTCAATATCACTAATCATTAAGGAATGCAAATTGAAGCACATTAAGATGCTATTTCACATCCACTAACATGGCTATTATCAAAGCCCAGAAAACATTAAGTGTTAAGGACAATGTGGAAAATTGGAACTCTGTATATTACTGGTGGGAATATAAAAATGGTATAGCTGCTGTGAAAAATGGTAGGGTAGTTCATCAAAATAAACATAAAATTGCCATGATCTTCCCCCTAACCTAGCCTGGGCATCTTCCACATTGAGTGCTTCCAATATCAGTTTGTGAATCTCAAGTTAGGATCAATACCTCTATGTAGTATGTTTCCTAAGCCTAACTCAGACTAACAATGTAAGCCCTGTGTAGAAGCCCTGCTTCAACTCAATGTGTTCTGGAGACTAAGTGAAAGAGGTGAGTCCTTATCTCTGAGGGACAAGAGTTAGGACATCTGATGGGGGATCTGTGTATCTCTGAGGGAAAAGAGGAGATGTGAGCAGGATACAGCCTCAATAGGAGCTGGTGGGATGTCTCATGGAGATTTCAGATTGAAGGACATAGAAGCTCCTGTGCAACAACTTCTCTCAGGAACATGGCAAAATAGCAAACTCTAAGAACAGTGATAGGAAGACATTAATTCTATGGTATTAATGATTACTAATTGATCAATAATAGCGTTGGTAATAATTTCTCAATTATCTCACTGGATCACCTTCATCCTGTGAGGTGGGCAGGATGGGTATTGTAAGAGACAACCCAGAAAACAGAGGTTAAGTTGCTTATCAAGGTCACAGTCTAAGACTCAAACCTAGATCTCTCACCATTACCTTAACCCACGGCTGTGTCCACAAAATGGAACATACAAACTCTGAGCCAAATCAAGCTAACAAAAAGAAAACAGATAACCTTGACCAAGTTATGACCAAATTCCATCCTTTCTAAGGCACAGAGAGCTCTTGCTGTAGGCAGCCATTTGCTATTCTGAGGGGGCTCTATTTCTCAGTAGGCACTTCAGGGAGGGAAGGTGAGGGTGAGGAAGGGCACAGTGACTACCAGAGTAAGACTATGCCTTTCCTTGAGGGAGGCATGATTGAATGCCACAGAGTGGTGAGGGAGTAGGGTCTGTAGGAAGCCAGATGAGGAAACCCAAAGGACTGCAGGCTGGGGCAGAGAAGGCCCTTAACGTTATCCCCAGAGAAGAGGCCAGGCCCAGTGTGGGGCCCATTTTGGATATTCCTTAGGGACAGAGTGTGCTGTTTCCTTTTCCTTCAGGGAAAAGAGTAGCTGATTATGAGGATATAGTCAGACCCTCCCTTGCCAACTCCCTCCTTCCCAGCCTCCTCTCACTAAGAGGGGAACTTCACTGATTTTTCCTGAATCCTACAGAAAATGAATTGAGCCTCACATGGAGGGGTGAGAGCACAGTGGGCCAGTGGCAGAAGGGGAAGACCAGGAGGCAGAAGGCACAGTAAGGTGGCTGGCACAGATGGATTAGTGGTCAGCAGACCAGGGAGGAGTCTTGTGCTGATATACCAGGTGGCTCCTGGGGGCACAGTTCAGGGCAGGGCACATGAGCCGGACAAGCAGAAAAAATTGTAGTAACCAAGGTAATGGTAGAAATCAGACTGAAAACAGTAATCACTGGAGGTACTGCTCAAAGGCTGAGCAGAGACCAGATGGGAGAAGAGGGTTTAGTGTTTGAAGGAATTAGGAAGGGATTGGGCTGGGTCAGGGATGGGCTACAGAGTGCACAGAGCATAGTACAGCTCTTGTGTACCTCTCATGCCCAGGCAACATACCCTCATCTCAGGGCCACCTAGCCTCCCCCTTCTCTATCACTCTCATGCTTGTCTACTTCCTTCTAACAGGAGACCTTTCTCTCTTCCTTGGATACTTTATCTTCCACAAGCTTCAGATCCTCCCCTGCCACCATTAGAAAAAAACAAAACAAAAAAACCCTTTCCTCCCTCTCAGGCCTGTGCTCCCTTTTGTGTTATATATTAGACAAACCTTAAATAATCCCAGGCCATATTAATCACATCCCTCCTCTTGCCTATGCTATTCATTGCCTTCCTACCCCACTTATGGCTCTGTTGTAGCTGCTGTAATAGTCCAGGAAAAAAAACCCAGAAAGCTGAAATAAGCAAAAATGTACTTGTCCTACCCACTCCTTGCTAAAGATTTTGGCAACAATTAGCTATATTTTTGCAGCATGGTCCTATAGAAAAAATCCTGGAATCCTGGAGGAGTCAGAAAATATGAAATAGCCTTAGATCTGCTGCTTACTTCCTCCATGACCATTTGGGGACTCAGTTTCCCAAACATTGTAAGGTCTTCTCAGGACTAAGGTATACCCTGTCACATAGATAACAGCACTGAGTACATACTCTCTAGGTATGGAGCCCCATGAACTTTTGGGGAAGGCAAAGAATAACTTGGGCTTCCTTTTGTTATTTTCTGACATCCTGGCAGGAGAAAATACAGGACAATGACATGTGAAAACTGGACAATGCACTCATGCCAAGCAGATAAGGGTCAGAAGACCAGATAAGCAGAGGAATATTGTGAATGGAAGCAGAAGTATGTTTCAGATGAAGCTGGAAAGAGGGAAGGTTGGTTCATTATCAGGTTTTTTATTTCAGATTATGGGGGTACAAATGTTTAGGTTACATGTGTTGCCTTTCCACCCCTTCAACCCCCCAGAGTCAGAGCTTCAAGCATGTCCATTCCCCAGATGGTGCTCATAGCACTCATTATGTACATACTCATTCCCTTCTCCCCGCTCCCATCTGCCCAACGCCTGATAAACGTTATTCCTATATGTCCACTTAGGTGTTCATCAGTTAATGCCAATTTGCTGGTGAGTACACATGGTGCTTACTTTCCATTCTTGGGATACTTCACTTAGTAGCCTGGGTTTCAGCTCTATCCAGGAAAATGCAAGAGGTGCTATATCACCATTATTTTTTAGAGTTGAATAGTACTCCATGGTACATATACCACATTTTATTAGCCACTCATGTATTGATGGGCACTTCAGTTGTTTCCATATCTTTGCAATTTTGAGTGTGCTGCTGTAAATATTTGAGTGCAGGTGTCTTTTTTATAGAGTGTCTTTTGTTCTTTTGGGTATATGCCCAGTAATGGGATTACTAGATCAAATGGTAGATCTACTTGTATTGCTTTAAGGTATCTCCATATCGCTTTCAACAGAGGTTGAACTAGTTTGCAGTCCCACCAGCAATGTAGGAGTGTTATCTCTCTTCATCCATGCCAACATTTATTGTTTAGGGACTTTTTAATAAAGGCCATTCTCACTGTAGATGAGCGATATCTCATTGTGGTTTTGATTTGCATTTCCCTGATTAGAGATATTAAGCATTTTTTCATATGTTTGTTGGCCATTATTCTGTCTTTTGAAAAATTTCTGTTCATGTCCTCTGCCCACTTTTTGATAGGGTTATTTGATTTTTCCTTGATTTTCCTGAGTTCTAAATTGATTCTTGTTATCAGTCCTTTATCAGATGTGTGGCTTGTGAAAACTTTCTCCCATTCTGTATGTTGTCTGTTTGCTCTCATGACAGTTTCTCTGGCTGTGTAGAAGCTTTTTAATTTGATCAGGTACCATTTATTTTTGTTGCTGCTGTGATTGCCTTTGGGGTCTTTTTCATAAATTCTTTGCCTAGGCCAATGCCTAGAAGAGTATTTCCAACATTTTCCTCTAGAATTCTAATAGTTTCACACCTAAGGTTCAAGTCTGTTACCCAGCATGAGTTGATTTTTGTGAGGTAAAAGGTGTGGATCCTGTTTCAGTCTTCCATATGTGGCTATCCAGTTTTCCCAGCACCATTTATTGAATAAGGATTCTTTTCCCCAGTGTATGTTTTTGTCTGCTTTGTCAAAGATTAGGTGGGGATATGAGGATAGTTTTATGTCTGGGTTCTCTGTTCTGTTCCACTGGTCAGTGTCCCTGTTCTTGTGCCAGTCAAAAGCTGTTTTAATTACTATAGCCTTGTAGTATAGTTTGAAGTCTGGTAAATTGATGCCTCCCATTTTGTTTTTATTGCCTAGGATTGCTTTGGCTGCTATACGGGGTCTTCTCTGGTTCCATACGTAGCATAAAATTTTTTCTTCTATATCTGTGAAAAATAATGGTATTTTAAATAGGGATTGCATTGACTCTGTAGATCACTTTGGGTAGTATAGACATTGTAACAATGTTGATTCTGCTGACCCATGAGTATGGTCTGGTCTTCTACCTGTTTACATCCTCTGCTATTTCCTTTCTCAGTGTTTCATAGTTCTCCCTGTAGAGGTCTTTCACCTCCTTAAATATATTCCTAGGTACTTTATTTTCTTTGTTGCTATTTTGAAGGGAATTGAGTCTTTGATTTGGTTCTCACTTTGACTGTTGTTGGCATATATGAATGCCTCTGATTTGTATTGATTTTGTATTTGGAGACTTTACTGAATTCATTTATCAATTCAGGGAATCCCTTGGTTGAATCCTTAGGGTTTTCTAGATAAAAATCCCTAATGAGCTCCATCAGGAACAATAAAGGAGAAATTACAACTGATGCCACAGAGATACAAGATGTAATTTATGAATACTACAAAAACTTCTATGAACACAAACTGGAAAATATGGAGGAAATGGACAAATTTTTAGAAACACACAGCTAGGCTCAACCAGGTAGAAATAGAATTCCTGAACAGACCAATATCAAGTACTGAAATTGAAACAGCAAAAAAAACCTTAAAAAGAAAAGTCCTGGACCAGATGGTTTCACACCCGAATTTTACCACACCTACAAAGAACTGGTGCCTATTCTGCAGAAATTATTCCACAACATCAAGAAAGATGGAATCCTCCCCACACATTTTATGAAGATAACATAACCCTAATACCAAAACCAGGAAAGTATGCAATAAGAAACTACAGACCAATATCCCTTATGAATATAGATGCAAAAATTCTCAACATAATCCTAGCTAACCGAATCCAGGTGCTTATCGAGAAAATAATTCATGACGACCAAGTGGGCTTCATCCCAGAGATGCAGGGATGATTCAACACACAAATCTATAAATGTAATTCACCACATAAACAGAAGCAAAAACAAAGACCATATGATCCTCTCAATAGACACAGAAAAAGCATTTGACAAAATTCACCCTTTTATGATAAGAATGCTTAACAAAATAGGCATAGATGGGGTCTACCTAAAAATATTACAAGCCATATATGACAAATCCACAGCCAACATCATACCAAACGAGGAAAAATTGAAAGCATTCCCATTTAGAACTGGATTAAGGCAAGGTTTCCCACTATCTCTACTGTTCAACATAGTGCTAGAAGTCCTTGCTATAGCAATCAGACAAGAGAGTGGAATTAAGGGCATCCAAATAGGGGCCAAATAGAGATCAAACTCTCACTCTTTGCTGATACGATTATCAGGCATTTTAAACAGAATAAGCAAGATGTGAGATTGAGGGCAAATATACTGGAACACCAAGTGACCAACTGAGCACAAAGGAAGTGAGGGAGAGGTGGCTACTCAGGGAGGAGGGACTGGGACATTCACTTAGGATAGGGCAACAACATGTACAAGTGGCCATTCATTCAGTCAAGTAGCTGCTCCCAGGTACCTATGTAGGAATCATGGATATAGTGGCAGTAAATAGTAAGAAACGGCTTTGTTGTCCTGGGGCTTCCACATTGTCTATCCCAAATATAAGTCATAGTGGGGAAAATACACTGATATACATTAGGACTTTGAGGCAAGGTTTCTAGTAGGAATAAGGCTTTTATTCTGTTCTAGGTAGTAAAAAAAAAAAAAAAAAATCGATGGGGGATTTCATAGAATTTCAATCTTTAGAGGTAAGTCTTAGTTTGGATATGGTGATGTATTATGCAATGGCAGGGGAAGGGAAAATTTTTTCCAGGAAAGAAGTCTTTCATGCATTCATTTAAAAAAATTCTTACTGAGCACCAACCTTGTTCAAAAGAGTTTAAATATAGAAACGAGTAAGTCACAGCCCTATATTCAAAGCACTCATATCCTTGTGAATGGACAGCCACATGCAAAGACACTGCTGATCATAGTCTCATTGTGTTAGTTGGTTCAGTGTATTATCAAGTCTTTGTTGAAATGACTGAGAAAGATTGCTGGAGGAGTCTGAGAAGACGTCCCCAGGAAGGTGGCAGGATCTTGGCCAGGTAAGACAAGGGGCAGAGGAAAGCATTCTAAGTGGTATGAGCTGCAAGCATGACTTTTTCAGGAAATGTCAGATAATCCAATGTGGTTGAACCTAGGATGATTATTTAGGGGTATGGAAGGAGTAAGGCCAACAGTTCAGGTAGGAAGAAGTTTGCAAGTGTGTTTAGTGGTTTTTATTTTTCTTGTAGCAATGGTATCCCTTAAGTGCTTTTCAGCAGGGAAATAAAATGTGTGGTCAGCCACAATATGTGGATGAGGTGAGGAGGTCTTTATATAGTGACACCGGAAAGAGGGAAAGAGACGAAGACATAAACTAGGGGAGACACAGGGCATGGAGAGGAGGAGTGGGAGAGAGAGTGTTCAGGCACAGGATCGAGGCTACCATCACTGACTAGGAGACAGCTCTGTAAGCTCCAGCATCGGTCAGAAGCATAATGGAGGGAGACATGGAAGAAGTTGAGGCTGAAAAGTGGGTGGTCTCTCCTTCCCTCTATGAAGGGCCTTGTAAGCCTGAGGTAGAGTGCGGATTCCATCCTAAGTGCAATGGTCACCCATGAAGGTTTAGGTGTGGCCTACAATGATAGAATTTGCTTTTTTAAGTCATCTCTTTGGCTGCAATTCAGAAAATGGATTATTACAGAGGGTCTGAGATTCATACCACAGATTAGTTAGGAGTCTTGTGTAGTCTAAATAATAGACAGTGATTTAAATAAGTGCTTACAGGGTGAAAAAAGAGTAGGGATTGTACGTTGACCACACTTTCCCTTTTAAATTAGATATGAAGAAAAAGGAAAGAGACTTAATCAAGGATTCCCCCTGGGTTTCTGACCTAGCTATGGGATGGGTGGTAGTAATAGATACCAATCTGGGCAAGGCATGGAGAAGAAACAGTTTATGGGGATATAAGATTTGTTTTGGCTGTATTTTGAGATACTTGTGAGATGTCTAAGTGGAGATATCCAATAAGCAGGATGTGCTACTTCAGAGTAGAAGCTATACATTTGAGAATTCTCTGAACATAGATGATTAAAATGCTAAGAGAAATCAAAGAGCACCTAGAGAAAAATGAGAGTAAAACAGGAGAGAAAAAGGAGAAAGGGGAATAAAGCAGCAACGACAAGAGCAACATAAGGGGAACAGTTGAGATGGAAGCTTGATTGGAAGGGATTGAAAATTAACAGATGAAGTAGAGAATGACTCAAAGTTTTAAACAAGTGATCCAGTAAAGGGAAATAGATTTGAGGGGTATTATATGGAGAGAGATATAAGGCTGAGAAATGCAGGATTGTGCTGATGTTAGTCAAGATAAACATTTTAGAAAAAGAGGGCAGATTCGTGTGGGAGAGAAGATCATAAAAATAGTGTTTTTTATGATGCTTTATAGTTTATGAGGACTATTATGTATTACTTTATCTTTCCTCACAAACTCAGAAAGACCATGGAGGGTCATCATCTATAGGTGAGGAAGTTAAAACCTTAAATATAGTGATTAATATTAGTTTCTGCGGGTAGAATGGCACAATCATTACTTAAAACCCAAGACTTTAGATTCTAAAACTTTTCCCTACACCTTGGTAATGAGTTTGAGTTATATTTCTGTAATTTGAATATGTTGGATTTAAACTGCTTATGGAGCAACAAAGGAAGCAGAAGAGTGTAGTGATTTAAGACATTGGACCTGAAAGCAAGAAACTAGAGTTCAAGATTGAAGTTTAAATTTTGATATTTTTCAACCATTGTGATTGTCACTAAGGCAATTAACCTTTCACTTTAATTCAAAAAAGCATCCACATTTTCTGGGCATTTCCTATGCAGTTTCACATTTGTGCTAAGTGTTTTAAAAAATCTCAAAATCCTCAAAAGAAACATTTTAGGCAGGAAGTGAGAAAATAGGGAGAATGGGCACAAGTCAAAATTTTGGGAAACAAATGTTTAAATATTTTCAATGGAAATGACAATGATAGGGAGAAAAAGAATAGAGTGAAGGGCAGAGGTCAGTCTTGTAAAAAAGAAGGGGGTAGGACATCCCTTCTTAATTTCATGAAGGCCAGGGAGGAAAGTGGGTGAAAGGAGCACCATGTAGGGCTAGAAGTTAAACTGAAGTTAGGTGAAGGGGAGCAACAAAAGGGCTTTTTGTTGTTCTCCAGTTAGCTGGACTTAAGGCTTTAGTTGGAGAGATTTCTGAGTGTCAAAGGACCCCCTGCTAGAAAAATATCTATAGAACTAGTAGGAAGTAAATTAGAACATGCTAGCTGTATTTATTTTTCCTATAGCCAAGTTTCACATTTCAGGACAGAAACTTTCATAATTGGTATAGGTTGAGTTGGGGGACAATAGGAAACAGTAAAAGATAGTGAATGTTTTGGGGTATGATTTGTTAAGCAGGAATCTACATCTATTACAAAGCTGCCTTTGACCATATGCAGATCACAGATCTTCCTCTACTTGATTCCTCAAATAAGGCTGCTCTGTTGGTATTAAACGTCCAGTGATTTTACCAGCACCTTGAAGGCAAGGGCCACACATAATGTTTTATCATGCACATTAGGATTATTCTCTAATTTCTTTTAAGGTCTAAAAATGGGAATAAAGGCTAATCTTCCCACATGAATAAGAATTTGAACTTCAGCAGTGTAATTTTGATACTGGATATGCTCTGGAAGGGTCTTGTGGAAGCAGATAAGGAGGAAGAGAACTCCTAGTGGCCATGTCAGCTGACAACATCACCACCACCCATCCAGCATTCTTCTTGTTGATGGGGATCCCAGGCCTGGAGCACCTGCACCTCTGGATCTCTATCCCCTTCTGCTCAGCCTATACATTGGCCTTGCTTGGAAACTGCACACTTCTCTTCATCATTCAGGCTGATGCAGCTCTCCATGAGCCCATGTACCTCTTTCTGGCCATGCTGGCAACCATTGACCTGGTCCTTTCCTCTTCAACACTGCCCAAAATGCTTGCTTTATTCTGGTTCAAAGATCAAGAGATCAACTTCTATGCCTGTCTGATCCAGATGTTCTTTCTTCACTCCTTCTCCATCATGGAGTCAGCAGTGCTACTGGCCATGGCCTTTGACCGCTATGTGGCCATCTGCAAGCCACTGCACTACACCACGGTCCTGACCAGGCCCCTCATCACCAAGATTGGCATGGCTGCTGTGGCCAGGGCTGTGACACTAATGACTCCACTCCCCTTTCTGCTGAGACACTTCCACTACTGTCGAGGCCCAGTGATTGCCCACTGCTACTGTGAACACATGGCAGTGGTGAGACTGGCGTGCGGGGACACTCGCTTCAACAACATCTATGGCATTGCTGTGGCCATGTTTATTGTGGTGTTGGACCTGCTCTTTGTTATCCTGTCTTATGTGTTTATCCTTCGGGCAGTTCTACAGCTTGCCTCTCAGGAAGCACGCTACAAGGCATTTGGGACATGTGTGTCTCACATAGGTGCCATCTTAGCCTTCTATACACCTGTGGTCATCTCCTCAGTCATGCACCGTGTGGCCCGCCAGGCTGCTCCACATGTCCACATTCTCCTTGCCAATTTCTATATGCTCTTCCCACCCATGATCAATCCCATCATCTATGGTGTCAAGACCAAGCAGATTCGTGAGCGAGTCTTAGGACTATTCCTGAGAAAGGATGTGTAAGAGACAGTGAGGGACGGGTGGAGAAAGGACAGGGTGGGTTGCATGCTGCAGTTTGGTTAGGGTATGAGGCAGTGACGGGCTACGAGAATCTCCATGTTTAGGTTTATTCCTGGCATAATGAAAAAAATAAATGATGTTCTGAAACTCAGCGCCACTAGTGTATTTAGGATTCATGTGTCTGTGTCTTCTGATAGCCTCTAGACTCAGTGCTGACTTTACCAACCCTTCACAGATTTCTAACTTCTATCAGTAACTTGAAACAGTCTTGGATCCACTGGCCTCCTGGTGACTTCACCTAAAGACACTAAAATGCTCCAAGTTCATTTGCTAAAGACAAGACTGAAAAATCTGAGTTTCTATCCTCAGTCATTGGGATTTTGGTAAACTGTCCACTCAGGACCCATGTGAGGATGGATAGTACGTTTAATGTAGGAATCTTTCCTCAGTCATTCTGAAAGGTGGTGTCCAGCTTCTGACTAAACACTCAGTGTTGAGTAGTTTGCAACATTCCAGGGCTGTTGGTTCCATGTGAGACAGATCTGCTTATTACACTAATTTTTTTCACCTAAGCCAGTCTATATTGACTTTTTACCAATCCATCCTCAAAGTCAATTCCTCTCATTACACAATTTGAATAGGACACGTCTTCCGACTTTTCTTTATACAACACACAAATTTTTTTGTGCATAGACGTAGCTTATGTTTACAATAAGTATGTGAATTACTCGTTTATTTAGTAATTCAGCCAAGTCTGTGATAGTGGCTGGGGAATACATATATTGCTAAGGTAGAGAGACCCAACTTATGCCTTAAACATGGTTCTAAGACAAAGGAGAGAATAATGACGATAGATTTTGTTCTCTGAACTCCCCATCCCAAGGCCCACCATAGTGGAAGAAATATGAGCAAGAACAAAGCAAATAAGAGGTGAGATTAGTGATTTGTATTTCTCACTCGTTTGCCTTGACCCATGCAAACTTACATGCTAGATAACTCCCTGTTAATCTGACAACACAACTGGACTTCTCAGACAAGGCCTCACACATTTCATACAAATGCATCATCCAAAATGCATTTTTCTGACTTTTATGATCCCCTTACTTCCTTAAAAATGTTGAGAAATTGTATATTTCCATTTCTATTTCTATACTTGTCTTTATTTTCTGTTGCTATTTATCAGTCTATCTACAGTACTTTGCTTTGTGAGAAAATCTCCAAGCCTGTGTCAGGTGGGGTGTAGAAGATTGGAAATTGTCTAAGAGTGGAGTGTGTAGCAAAACTCAGAGTCCTAATTCACCTTATTTTTGACCTCTACTCCCATAAATCCCTCTGACACAAAAACAAATACCACAAGAGAAATGATGTACTAAGTTTAGTTCCAATGTAGTCAACACCTCGATCATTTCCTCTGAGCATAGCTAGGGAAGGCAGGAAGCTAATAACATTAGATACTAACACCTAGAGTAGCTTGCATTAAGCAAAGCTATTTCCAACAAGAGATCTGATTATTCTTCTGTTGACTTACATAAGGAATGACATCCTCCTCAGGTCATAACTATCCCCCAGTGAAGAAATAGTTTTGTTCCCAGTACAATTGCAGCACTACAAAGATCCTATAGACAGGCAAGGTATCTAACATCAGCACAAGGATTAGTCACAAACAAAATGAAATTTTCCTCATTAGCTCATTTGAGTTTGGTACACAAAGAATAAGAAATACGAATAGCCTATAGGCATATAGAATTTTACCCTCATACAAAAACACAAAATTAGAATACAGAACACTTGGTTCAGTAGGCTTGGCTTGGTTCCAGTATTTCTAAGCATCCAATAACTAGGACATCTCAATATTGCAAGCTAGGACACATAGCTGCATGTCAGCTGTGAAGGAGCAGGAACAGTGCTTGAGTGTAGGATCATGTTTTACTTAGTGAGCCCCACAACACCTTCCTAGAACTGTTGCTCAAGCCAGAAGTCTTGTTTACTTTGAATCTTTTCTCACACCCTGTATATACTCTTATGAGAAACCCACTGACACCTTTTAAAAATGCAAAAACTGATTACTCTCACTTCTACTCTATCATCTTGAGTCAGTGACACTATCTCCCTTCTCTGCACTAATCCAATAGACTCTTTAATCTTTCCTCTTTTACCCTCAACCTCTTTGTGTAAATGTTTTTATGGAAGCCAAAGAAAACTTAAAAATGTCAAATTATTTTACTTCGTTGCTCAAAACTTGAGTTTTTACTCTGAGAGGAACAAGGAACCTTGCAAAGATTTTAACAATGGTCTACAAGGCCCTGTGTGATCAAGAACCTCAGCTAGCCCCAAGAAGTATGAACATAAACAGCACTATACCTAGACAAATAGTAAAAGTGCAAAAGTGAAAGAAAAAAAAAACTTTCCAGCAGCCCAAGTTGGGGGCAGGGGCACATTACATTTAAGGGACCACAGGTTAGACTTACAGCTTACTTCAGCAGAAGGGAAAATAGGATGAAATGGAATATGTTTAAATATTGAAAGAAAATGTCTATCTAGAATTCTACTCCTAATGAAAATATCTGTCACAGATGAAAACGACTAAAACAGTCAAAACAAATAATATTGACGGAATGTGTCATATTAGCCCTGCAATAAAAGCAAAACTAAAATAACGGATCAACACCTAAGTGGACATATAGGAGTAACATTTATCGGGTGTTGGGAGGGTGGGAGGGGGAAGAGGAGATGGGTATATACAACCAAATGAGTAAGATGTGCAACATTTGGTGGATGGACACGCTTGAAGCTCTTACTCGAGGGGGGAGGTGGGGCATGGGCAATATATGTGACCTTAACACTTGTACCCCCATAATACGCAAAGTAAAAAAACAAAAATAAAAATAGTTCTTTAGGCAGAAAGACATCCAGATAAAAACATGGAAAAGTAGGAAGGAATGAATACCAGAGAAGGTAAATATGTAAATATAAAATATTGAGTGTATAAAAAGAAATGGAAAGATGGTATGTAGGGGGGTGTCAAGGACAAACAAAACTGAAGTGTCTAAAATCCCAACAGTTATCAGCTGTCTGGGCCATGGGCACCGCCCACACCATGTTCTTTCATCCCTGCTCCCATGGCATTAGCTGTATCCCCTCAGGATGGAGTCGGGGGCAAGGTAAGGTTCTTTGATTCCTGCTGCTGCACCTGGCTTCTGTCTGGGGTTCTTTGACTCCAGGCTGTACGCACTCATCCAGCCTGTATCACTGAAGTGTCCTCTATTCCACCATGGGCTTCCCTCCACCTGAGGCTGATTTTTCTGTCTTGTTTGCTTTTGCCCCTGATGCCAACTTTTGCTGCTTGAGGTTTTGGTGAGGAGCTTTTTGTATAAATTGTTTTCCTTTGGTGTGGCTATGCATGGCTAATTTAGGCTGCAACTTTAAAAGGTACTATTTGTAGGAATTCCACTGCATCCCAGCAGCTCAGCCCTACCATGGTGGAGGGCTGAGTGCACACCTCTGAGGGCCAGTTAGGGAAGTTGATTTTAGGTCCAGGATCTCTCTGTGGGAAAGAAGTGGGACTGAGACACAGGGGTCTATGATTACTTTTTAATAGTATTATAGGGAATTGGGGAAGGCAAAATCCATGGGGAACCCTGGTGAAAAGTAGCTTCCTTTTTATGTCCTTGAAAACAGCTAACATTAAAGTCAATTGTAGGTAGAGAGATTGCCCTTAATATTTATAGATGATTGGTAATTATCAATAAGTAATCACATTCACAGGGGCCTCTCAATTATATACTTATAGATTCCCCCATCCAATACTTTTTTGGAAAAATTGTGAAGATTTCTACTTTAGAGATAAGAATTAGACGTGCTATACCAAGGTCACAAGCTAGATGTTAATGCATAGCTCAGGCCAATATGTAATATAAATGCAAATAAGACACCTAATGGATGACCTTGGCTTGTTTAGTCTGGAACTTCTGCCCTTCCAAGTCACACTCACAGGAGTAGGTTGCAGTCTACATGTTGTAATGGAGCTATCTGTCTTAGACACTGCAAGAACGATGGTAAGTGTAGGAGATGCACAACAAAGACCAAGCATAAGCCGTCTCCACCTGAAGGGCTCACAGCCTCTGGAACATAAGGCACGACCTCTGGGAGGCATGACTTAGTGCCCCAAAACAGCGGGGGTATGGATTATAGGAAACCCTTGGTGTGTAATCCCTGGGTCGGGGGAGATTTGTATCAACCCCAAGAGATGAAGCCAAAGCCTTCCATGGGTCTCCAAGGACTTCCCTGAAGTGCAAGTATCTGCTTCTACATCCTTTTGGGAGAAGGGCAGAGGTTTGTGAGTATAAAGCCAGCTACAACCTTCCTAGGTTCCTCCTTCCTAAACTCCCTGCTTGTAGAGGGAGCTACACTGCAGTAGAATAAAGCTCATGGAAGGGGCCCAGAATTGTACTTCACAGACTGAGGACTATGGACAGAGCCAGGACTCAGGGGAACAGGCAGAGGTAACACAGCTGTGGTGAGTGTGAAAGGTGGGGCACCCTCAGCTACTTCCCACAGCCAGTTCTGATCTTAGGCATCAGCTCCCTGTTCTCTGTCCAAACCCTGTATTGCCTCTTTCTTTGCCCTTTGATCATGGGAGCAGAAATTTTATAGTCCCACCTACTGCCTCCTGCATCTATCCCATACCTACTCTCACCACAGAGATGGCCTGCCCCCTTTCTATGCCAGACACCCTGGGTCATCTCTAGGAAGTCTTAGCTGATTACTCCAGGTGGAATCCTGTCACTTCTCACCTCCTGTCAGTGCTTTCCCTAACTCCTACCAGTGTGCTCACCCCCAGTTAAAAGGCTTCTGCATTAGGCAGGAGGGAAAAAAATGAGGCCCAAGCTAGAAAGATAGCAGGGAAAGGTAAGAAATACATTTCTTTTATGTTCTTCTACCAGAACCAGAGTCTTGAAGCATCTTGGTTAAGTGACCATCTTTTCTTGTTGGGTTCTTAATATTTCTGATCATTGTAATATTCTTTTAAGATTAAGGTGTAAGCCACCAAATAGATCTTGGTATAAATGGACTTCATTCAGTTTATGGAGGCCCCTTTTCAGCTGTTATGGGAGAAATAGAACACAATTCCTGTGATTGAGTGTGGACATGTTGGTTCTGAAAATAGGGTACAGGCTGGACAAAACTTGCATTACAGAGCAGGTGTTTCTGGATTTTAGCAGAAGACAAGTGGCTCTACTCATTCTCCAGCTCAAGTTCTTCATTTTCAGGATAGATTTTAGATGAGATTCAAAGGAAATCAGGTTTATGGACTGTTGAGCACCCTGACTTTTGGGGAAGAAATTAGAAGAGATCCCTTTTCCTTTTGGTAAGGATGAGTGAGAGCAGGTCGCAGGAAGATCAGTGATGTTCAGAAGTAACAGAAATTCAGGGGGGTGTGAAGACTCAAATGTGTTTTGATTTGTGGAAAATGCACATTTACTAGGTTGAAGTTGCAATAATATGTGGGATATTTCCACAGTCACTTATAGAGTCTCATGCACAAGGCACTGTTTTTGGCCTTAATCATCCAGATAATAGATGTTGTCATGTTCCTGGATGTATTTTTTCATCCTTGATGTATTTTAAATTATAAGACATCCAGCCATCTTAGGTTGGATCAGATGAGGGGAATAGTTTTCTGAGAAGGTCAGAGATACATTTTCTAGGACTCTGGTAGTCACAATTTGGTGAAATGTTCTATACTGAGGGCATATATTAGAGGCTGGGTTTACCGAAGGAAACAAGGCAGTCCCTTAACTCAAGGCCCTTCACTTCATGATATGGTGGGCATTTGTGGAAGGATGGATATCAGAGAACAAAAGTGCAACTGTGTGCATTGTTAGGATTCCTTTGTAGCAGTAGTTGATGAGATGTGATTGTGGCTTGAATAAGGGTTGTGGTGATGGAAATGTACCAGGAAGCTTTGAGATTAACTGGAAGATGATCCAGTGGTACCGGCTGATGGGTTGAATATGGTGCGGGAAGAAGAGGGAAGAATCTAGGATGATTTGATTCTAGGTGAGCAACCGGCTGAACAGGATGTTATATGCTGAGAGATGGGTGGCACATGGAGGGAAGATGTCAATTTCTGCCTCAGGAAAGGCGGGTTTGATACATCTGTGAGGTTGATATGTGGAGATATCAATTAGGCAGGTAGATACACTAGTCTGGGGATTACAGGAAAGGCAAGGAATATAAACATTTTTGTAGTTTTAGATATGTTTACACTGCCAATAGTAAACCAAAGGCCACCTAGAAAGAGCAGTACTCAGGGACTTTTCAGGATCGGTATTCTTTATTCTCTCATACATTTTAAGTTTTTTCCTAATACTAGAAACTTTCTTCAGCTAAAAAACACGTCATTTCTCTTAAAAATAAATGAACACACTCTCGACTGTACCTTCCACTTTAGCCAGTGCCTCCTTTACTTGCTTTTGTATCCTAAATCCTCAAAAGGATTTACTCATGTTAACAGACTTCAATTCCTCTTATCTCTTCTAACTCAGTCAAATCAGGCTTTCCCTATCTATATTCCAGCAAAATTTCTTTTATCAAGGATAGTTAGTCCTCTAATTCCAAACATAAGGCCAATTCTATTTTCAAGTTTATCAGTAGCATTTTGCATAGCAATAATCTAATTAAAACACTATGTTCAATAGACTATTAGGATAGCATCTTTCAATCTTGAAAATCTTCCTGTGTTAACAATTGCCCAATACTGACTTGCCTTGCTGACTTCTCCATGGGCTCCAACCTCTCCCCCGCAATTCTTACTGTTGTGATTCAGTTCTTGGTTCTCTTCTATGAATACTATCTCAACCAGTTTCATGGATTTAATACTATTTTCTACACATACATCACTGTCTTCACCTCACTCTCCTATAGATCTCTCAAATTCACTATGTCAAAACTGAAATCATGACTTTTCCCCTATATACCTTTCTCTATCTCAGTTGGGAGCAACTGATTTCTTCTGGTTGCTTATTCCAAAAATCTAAGTATCTATTGATTTTCTTTTCTTTCACACTCTATATCAAGTCATTTCAAAGAAACCACCGACACTCATTTTTCAAACATACACAAAATAACTGTTACTTCTCACCACGTATACTACCCTACCTTGATTGTGAGCCAATGTTCTCTCTTCCCAGATTAGCGAGATGGCCTCCAGACCAGGGGTCCTCAAACTTTTTAAACAAGGCACCAATTTACTATCCCTCAGACCATTGGAGGGCCGTTGGAGAGTGTGGCGCATATTCCACGCATGCGTACTGTGGGCCCGGGATGAGTCAGCTGCTAAGCAGGACAGGCAGCGGCGGCAAAAACACCTGGCAGGCTGGATAAATGTCCTCAGTAGGCCACATGTGGCCCACGGGCCATAATTTGAGGACCCCTGCTCCAGACTCTTCCAATTCTACCTTTACCGGCCATTTTCATCATAGATGTCAGAGAGAACTATTAAAAAGTCAAATATGTCCCTTCTCTGGAGAAGACAACATTTGATTCTGAGGGAAATGAAGAACCTTTGCAAAGTTCTACAAAGGCCTAAAAGGCCCTGTGTGATCTGACACCACCATTCTGACCTCTATAATTCTACTCATTCAGTTCATTCTAGCTGTACTGGCTGCCTAGCCAATCTTTGAATATCAGGCATTTTTATATGTTATGGTATTTTCTATGGCTGTTTCCTTTTGTTAGAATAATATAGTACTCTAGGGGAAAACTCTGTCTTTTATTCCTATCTCACATCCTGTCAACTGCCCTTGTTGTAGCCGCTGCTGTAGTGGCTACGTTTGAATGCAGGTATAGGTTGATGGCACCTTACTCAGCTGTATCCTGCCCAGGATTACTTTGCTATACTGCGTGGGCACCTCAAGGATCTCCTTCAGTTATTCTGGTACATGTGTGAATCTGGCACAGTGATGACAGCATTTTCCAGCTCAGTCATGAAACTTTGGATTCATTTTCCCTGTAGCCTTTTATCCCATTCTTTTTGCTGCTGATATAATTTCCCAAAAGAATGGAATCCCAGGGTTCTGCCTTTTACAGAAAAAAAAAGTTATTTCCTTACTTCAATATTTGCTCAAATTCCTTTTCTACTTAGCTCTACAGTGATCCTTTTATTTAAAATTTCTACCTCAGCCCACTCCCTATACCGGAATCCCTAATCCCTCATTACTTTATAAAATCAGAATAGTGAACTTAATCTATAATACTATGTAATGCAATCATTATGTTCTTTTATTATCTTCCTGCAACATTTAGCAAACTTTTTCTCCTAAGGGGGATCGGTCTGTTTTGTTCATGGATTTTCCTTTAATCCATTTAGTAAAAATATTTAAATGCTTGTCACTAAATTTAATGAATATATTTACTGAATTTTATGTGATCATAAAATTGAACAGAGTTCAAGCTTAAGACCTAAAGAAAT
>VSMD01118741.1:0-32500 GCA_008750895.1 Mirza zaza
AAGCTTAGTTTTGCAGGGAATAAGATTCTAGGCTGGGCATTGTTTTGTTTCAGAAGAGTGAGAATGGGGCCCCAGTCTCTCTTTGCTTGTAAAGTCTCATTAGAGAAGTCTGATGTTATTCGAATTAGCTTTCCCTTGTAAGTTACTTGCTTCTTTCGTCTTACAGCTCTTAGAAGGGCCTCTTTAGTTGATATTTTGGTCAGTCTGATGACTGCATGTCGTGACGTCTTCCTATTTGCATTGAATCTCCCAGGGGTCCTCTGAGCTTCTTGAACTTGTATATTGAGATTATTAGCAAGGCCTGGGAAATTTTCCTCTATTATATCTTCAAATAGCTTGTCCAACCCTTGAGTGTTGTCTTCTTCCCCTTCTGGTAACCCTATGACCCTCACATTAGGTTTCTTCACATAATCCCACAGCTCTTGTAAGCTTTGCTCTTTTCTCTTGTTTCTCTGCTTTATTTCTGTGATTGATTTATTTAATGGGAGGGTGTTATCCTCAATCTCTGAGATTCTTTCTTCTGTTTGGTCTACCCTGCTCTTGAGACTTTCCACTGTATTCTGTAGTTCCCTGACTTGATTCTTCATTTCCAGGAGTTCGGTTAAACTTTTTCTTCATTGTGTCTATTTCTTTAGTGAACTTTTTTTTCTAGATCCTGGAGGCTTTTTGTGGTTTCTTTGTGCTGGTTATTGAGTTGTTCTTGCAGGTCAGTGAGTGTTCTTATGATCCACATACGAAATTCCTCTTCTGTCATTTTGGTTGCCTGATTTTGGTTGGTGTCCGTTTCTAGGGGGCTGGGGCTCCTCTTTGGGAGTGTGTTTTCTGATTGGTTCTTCATATTTCCTGAGTTCCTTCGCTGATTTCTTCCCATGTCGATCAGTTGTTGTTTCTTTTCTTTAGGTTTTTGTTTGGGTATTCACACGCCTTGTTTAATGTCTGAGCTGGTAGGTGGTGTCTATGAGTGAGATTCGACCACTCCCTGTATAATGAGTCAGTAGGTGTCATGAAAAGGGTGTGCAGGATGCTCTCCCTGTCAGTAGGTGGCCCCTGCTTGGAGGAACAGGCTATACTGCTGTTTTTGTGTCCTGTTATCAGCTCTTGTTCCTGAAGAGAGAACTCTAGTGCCTCAGGTGGTGGGTGGGGCCTGGGACTTCCAGGTGTGTCCTTTTCTCCCCTTTAGTGAGGGCTGGTCTCGGAGAGAGTCTGGGCGGAGCTGAGTTGGGTAAGCCCGCCCTCAGACACCACCAATGTCGTCAGCAGGGGTCAAAGTTCTGTTCTCTGCTTCCAGGCAAAGGTGACAGGGAGGGGCTGGAATGGCCCCGCTCAGTCAGAGAGTCTGCGTGTGGGGGTGGGGCTGTCCGAGACCCGCAGTCTGGACCGGGCCTGGCCTCTTTCCACCGTCCCCAACTCCGCAGCTACTCCTGGGCCTCTGTCAGCAGGCCAGACCACACGCCACCTGGCCTCCCCTGGCTGTGATGCCGGCGGGGATGTTCCCTGCGCAGGAATGCCACCTGGGCTGGGGGCACGGCCTCCCTTTGGGGGGAGGGTGGCCCTCTAGGACGCTGATCTGCCCCTGAAGGCACACACACCTCAGCAGGCTGTCCACGTATATCCCTTCTGTGCCCCGGGCAATGCGAGGCCTCGGTGCACGGGATGTGGTCTGCAGGTCTGACCTCTGGGTCCCAGAGTTCAAACTTTGTCCCTCCCAGGGAGACGAGTGCCTGTCCCAATTCACCCACAGGGAGCCCAAGCCGAGTCTATGTCTCTCAACCTCAGGCTCTGCCCCGTTCTCCTGGGATCACCGTGCCAGCAGCACCTGGTAGGGCTGGCGGGCAGAGAGCTCACAGTCTGAGTTCCCTTTAGTCAGCTGTTGTAGAGTCCCAAAAGGGAAGGTCCCGTTCCCTGGAGGTGCCTCCGGCTGGTGGCTATACTGTCTCTCTGTCTCTCTGGGCCGCCGCGGGTAGGGTGGGGGGAGGGGGGGAGGAGGCAATATGGCGTCTGCCGCACGGCTCGGGTCTGTGCACACGGAGGTGCCCCGAGGGAGTTGGGAGCCTGGCGCGGTGTCCGCTACTGGCTTACCGCTCACTGGCGGCGGTTGTCGCAGGTCCCTCTGCTTGCTGGGGAGCCACCAGCAGTCCGGGATGCAGGGGAGGGGAAACGGCAGATCCACCTACCCTTCCCGCTGGTCTCGGGGCTGCTCCGGGGGTCCCAGCCTCCAGTTCTCCTCCGCAACCTCCTCCGGTGGAGTCTCCCGTGGTCTCAGGTACTCCTCCTGCCGACCCTCATCCGATGTAGGCTCGTCTTCTTGCTTCTTTCTTCTAATTTCTGCTAGAATCTGTCTTTTCTTCAGAGACACTCTGTCTGGCGGTGTTTCTCATCCGCCATCTTCTGGGCGGGGCCTATCTTGTTATTTTTAACCACACAAATTATATGTTATTATTTCCATAGCTAATGTTTGTTTAAACTTGCCCACACATTTTTTATTTTCCTGCTTACATATCAAACTTTTTTTTTCTAGAATCCTTTCTTTCTTCATAGAGTTTGCCCTATTTACCCTATAAAATTCCTTTAATGAGGCTCAATCATAGCTTTTAGAAATGTCTTTATTCCATCATCATTTTTAAAATATACATTTAATTTATTTACAAAGTCAAGTCAATGCCTCTTTTTTTTCTAGCACTTTGAAGATATTGTTCCACTGTCTTCCGGCTTCACCTATAACTATTGAGAAGCTAGCTATCTTTCTAATTCTTGCTTCATTTTAGGACATCTATTTTTTCCTTGATGAACATTTTAAAAATTCTTTCTTTGTCATTTGTATTCAGCAATTTTACTAGGATGTGTCTAAGTATGGATTAATTTAAACTACCTCCTTGGGAGTTTATTTGACTACCTAAATATGAAGATTTATGTCCTTAAAAAACAATGAAAAAAGCTCAGCCATTATCTTTTCAAATATTTTCTTCTCCCATTCTATTTTTCCTTCTAAAATTCTGAAAAGAAAGATATTATATTTAACATTATGTTAAATTATGTATTTAATTTCTTATATTTTACTTATATTATTTCCTTTTTATGTTTTCTCATATTAGCCTACATGTCCCTTAAACTTTATGTTTTCCTTCTCTTTTTTTAATCTGTTTGCTCCATTTTGCACAAGTTATTGAGAATTGAAGTATAGCCTCCAATCATATAATTCTCTCTGTAACTCTATCTAGTCTGCTGCTTAACCTTTCTATTAAAATTTCTATTTTCAATTACTAGATATGTTTGTTCTTTTAAACAATTATATTTTATTCTAAAACCACCTGTTCTACATATGGTCAAGGAATCTTCAAGATATTACTAATCCACTTTACTCATTGTTAAATTCATTATCACTTATGCAAAATATGTTAAGAGTATAAAATGGCTGTTTGATGTATCATTTACCTTTCATTGATCTTAGACTCAGTGGGCAGAAATTTATTAGGGCACATGTTATACTAGCTCAGTATAAATCTGTAGATATTGATGCTTAAACCAAACCTGTCCACTAGTACTACTTCGAACCATAGCCAGTTTGTCAATTTATGTAGGAATTCCGATGAAAAACACAACTGTGTTATAGATCCATTCTCATTTAAATTATCTATTAATGACTGGATACTCATTTTATTTGAGCTAAATGATTACCTCCAAAACTGAAAGAATAGAAATACAATTATTCTCTTATTGTCTCTCATTTGGTAGCATTTTGTGATGAACACTGGCCTCAACTGATGTGAAACTATATATAATCCTCATCCCACTTGATATTTACACACTTTATGTGGAAATATTACTGTGCTTTATTATGGTTTGTTTCCTGAGATGCCCTGGTCATGTTATATAATATACGTTATTTAGTAATATTACCTTTTTAAAATCTGGAATTTATGAGTTCTGAAAAACAACTATTACTGAGGATTTCAGATAAAAAAAGTTGTGGTTCTGTAACACTCATATCATGGTGTTCTGGAAAGGATTAAATAACATATAGTATAGTTCTTAACATACTGCTTGGCACATGTTAAACGCTCAATAAATAGTAACTGCTGTTGTAGTCTAAACATTCCAAATATTTCCCTGATTGTTATACTGCGTAAGGTGGTCGTGGGGACAAAAGGGTAGGAAGTGTGGAGCTGGCACCTTAATATTTCTATCATGTCTTACCTTCCACATGTAGGGTGAAAACTATAGGAGCATTTTGGAAGCTTGTTAGGCAGCAATGTAGGTTAGAGCCAGCAGGACTGAGAACTTACATCTAAACGGACCTGTGGGGAGGGGAGGTAACAGGAATGGGGAACCAGCTGCTTAGGCAATCAAAATCCCTCCAAGGAGATAGGAGAATTTTGTTAAAAATGAGTGGGGCAGGAAAGGGCTCATCACTTTCTAGCAGGTAGTCTGAATCTGAGGGCTCAGCAGGAGGTTGTAGGAGAAGGATTTTTTTTCTTAATCATATTAATGAATATCTTTAAAGATTATACTAAATGCTGTCAGGTTGGTGGAGTGGAAAAATAGCTCTTTGCTACCCTGAAGCAATTTGGCAATATGTATCAATACTCTTAGACTGTCAGCAACCTTTAACTTACTTTCTCCACTTCCAGAAATTATTCTCAAAGAAATAATGTGAAATGAAAAAAATATTTATGCAAGAAGATGTTCATTACTGTGCAGTGTCTTATGTACTAGAGAAAAACTGGATAAATACTCATTAATGGTGGAATGGCTCAGACATAATATATCTGATTTATAGACTGTTACATAGCAAACCAAAAATAATGTTTATGAAGAGGTTTTTTATTATGAGTGTTTACTTTTTTAAATCTTCTGTTTTTGTACTTTACATTATGATAACAAATTACTTTCTTAATAAAAGAGTAATAATAAGAAAAAGTCATGCGTGGACAAGATGGAGTCCACAATGAGGATGTTGGACCCAAAAATAGTTCAGGAAAGGCACTTGCTAGGAGCCCAGGTGATAATGCTTAGATGCAGAATTTTTATTGTCTCTGCACATAGACGTCACCTTAGCCTTTGCAAATAGGGAAGTCAGGTTGCATTTGGACAGAGAGTTGCATCCAAGCCACAATATAAGTAAGATTTACATTTTTGTGAATTAAACCATTAATTAAAAAACTTTAATTAATGGAATTAAACCCATATGCTTCCTCCTACTAATTCAGAGCCCTTCAGCTGGCTTCACTACAGCTGAAGCCAGCACCCAGGACCCCCGGATCAGCCCCCTCTTCGGCCATCTGGACATGCATAGTGGTGGCCAGCCAGGACCTATGCATGGCTTTGGCTTCGGGTTGCCCACATCACGGGCCTACGCGGAGTACCTCGGTGGTTCCCTGCAGCTGCAGTCCCTGCAGGGCATTGGCACAGACATCTACCTGCAGCTCCGCCACATTGATGGTCGGGAGGAAAGCTTCCGAATCTGACCCCACAGCCCTTAGCCTGCTCGCCTGCCCAATCTGGGCCACACTCCCTGCCGGGACCTTCTGGTTCAGGCAGGGTATGCAGTCTGTTCCACACACTGCTGCACCTGGGTCTCAGGGCCCCAGATGGACTTACATGGAGCTGGGCACCGCTCCTTCTCAATAGGATCCACTGCTTCCTTGCCTCCAGGCCTTGGAGGAGAGGGAGTGGGGACCCCTGAGGCCTCCAGCACCAGCTCCGTCATTCTTGTTCATGGGGAACCCCCACTTTGACCTGTTGTTTGTTATTAAAGTTCACATTTTGAATGCAAAAAAAAAATAGTCTCACATACATGGAATGTTTTTCTACTCTTGAGATGCATGGTGATTAAGATCAAAGGTCTTTAGTGTCTGATGGATCTTAGTTTTAATTCTGCTAACTGTGCTGAATAATTTACTAACCTCTCTAAACCTCAGTTTCCTCATTTATAATAAAGAACTTGTGCTGACTGGCTGTTGTAAGGATCAAATAAAACAATGTTAGGAGCTTAACAAAATGTCTGAAACTGAGCAGGTGTTCAAGAATAACAGAGCTATTATCTCTGGTACATGCATAAAATAAGCCAGTCAATTCCATAACTCTGGCAGACATAATTGTCATCATTTAGCAAACACAAACCTTAATTTGTGGATGTACCTTTTCATAAGGATCTCTATAGTCAGGTCTTTTCCCCCCGGTGGCCCCTTCTGTGGGCTGACAGTGGGTGGTGCCCATGGCATTGTCACCTCTGCAAGTGAGTGCTAGTTAAGCACAGAATCTGAGACTTGAGCACTGCCTTTATGTGCTCTTTCCTGTTTTCTTCAGAATTAAAAAAACAAATGAGGAGAGAGACAGAGAGAGAGAGAGAGGAGGAAGGGGAGAGAGAATTTAAGATAAACAATTTTGTAGCTTAGCTCCTGCAAACCTGTAAAGCTATATGACCCAAGTTCATTGCTTCCTGTCCATTTTCAGGACTGTTTTGTCTTTGTCCACTGGTGTTAGTGGTGAAACTAACTACATGCTGCTCATGGACATTTGCTCATTCTATTATATAATAGCAGGATGAGGGACAATTGATTCTTTTTAGGAACCCCTAGGGAGACAACCAGGCAGAGGATGCCATTCAGTTCCTGTCTGTCTGGAGGGAAGCAGCATGTCACATTCTTGTCCAGACCAGGGCCCTGTGACTTTTCTGTACCTTATGAGGAATATGGTTTGCAGAGTGCATATTATAGAATTTTGAATGTATTTCAATATCAGTCATTTCCTCTTTTACTTTTCCTAAGTGTTGAACTGCACCATGGCCTGCTCAGGAGTTCTGAGGACCTAAGTGAGCCATGGTTGCTTCGAGGGGAGGAAATCCCCTCCAGTCTTTGCCCTAATTTGTGTTTATTCAATTATTTCTTAGACTCTCATAACCAGAGATGGTGTGAGGTTTTTGGGGAGGCCCAAAGCTTACACATAATAGCCTCCATTAAGAAAAAATGATGATAAAATATTAACATCGAATAGTTAGAGCCCTTCCCAGTCCATTGAAGGGGCTGCACGAGAGCGGCTGAGTCTACACTTCATCGGCTTCCTGAGGATTTGGCCACGAGACCTGCCCTTGCCCAGGCACTCTCGGTGCTGCCGTGAGCAGCAGTGCAGGTGCTGTCTTTCCAGTGCTTTCTTTGCGTGGAGGCTGTGGAGAGCATCTGCAGCACTTTGGTGCGTCCTGCGCTTGGGCCACAGGGTGTGTTCCTGAGTCCCCCAGAGCCCATCTAGCCCGGCGTCCAGCCGGCAGCCTACTTCTTCCCGCTCAGGGAGAAATAGACGTCTCTTTCCAGGAAAAATCTAACAGGTTTTAGCATTCTGGGCAAAAGATCCAAAGTGTTGAGATGTATTGCTTTCTGTATAAAGCTGTGGGCCCACTTATTAATAATCAGGAAGCAGACTGTCTTGAAAATGGGAGAGTTAATGCCTCACATCGGCTGGAAAGAATAACTGAGATGGCGATACATAACCTAATTCCAGTGAATATATTTCTCCTATTTTCTGTTTTCCTTTTCTGTACATGCGTTGCATTGTCCTAATACTACTTTTAAAAAGTAAATAAGGAAAGAAAGGAAAATAGGTAGAAAATACAAGGTAGGTAGTGGGATGCGTACATGTATGCACCTAGTTGTGGAAGTGGGGTCTGGCGCTACAAAGACCAAAGGTGGTTTTAAAAAGTGCAACTTGGGGGCATTTGTTCTACCAATTGTCAGATAGGGTATAAGCTCAGTCATACTGTTTTTACTGAAAATGACAATGGAAACCGGTGGATAGTTGTGGCTTCCCACCAGGGATAGGGGGCTGATCCTGGAGGAAGGCTCTGGGACACAGACTGGCACTTGGGACCCCTGGTGCAGGCCCAGTGCAGCAGGGACCAGCGCCCCCCTCCCCCAGCCTCAGAGGGTGGCCGGTTCTCTGCTGGACCCCAGCACCTGGCCCAGGGCCTGGCAAAGAGTGGACCTAGCTCAGTTTTGTTGAGTGAAAGATTTGAGATCAGGGCAGGCTGGGGAACGGGACTTTCACATGCAGGGTTGAAATCGGAGAGAGAAACAAAAGAGGTGGGTAAGGAAGCTGGTCTAGGCCTATCTTCCCGAGAGAAAATGAATTCTTCCACGAACACGTGGAAAGCAGGCCTGAACTGCTGGTGGGAGGGAGACAGAGGGTTCCTTGTACCAATGCCCATGAGGTGACCAGGGCAATGGGCTCGGGGGACCTCGGAAAGCGGCCTCCACTGGAGTCCCGCAAGGACCGACCCTTCCGCCTCTGTGCCTGGCAAGGCCACTTCAAATGCTACTGCCAAGGGGAGGCTGACCTGCGAAGCTGCTGCCTGCGCCTTGGTTGAAGGAAGGAGATGGGGAAGCCTGAGAATATTTGACTTTGTGTGAAAACAGCCAAGGGGGTGCGGTGATGAGCTGGCGTCATAGAACTAGAATAGAAATGCAAGGACCAGATCCAAAGTTGAGCAAGACATGAGCATATGAACCAAAGGTCAACATGGAACTAGTTACTGGGGACGGCAGCCTCCATAGCCACTGCAGTGAATTCCAAGTATGGCGGAGTTCAATGTAAAACATTTTTTGAAAAACATGCTTAAAGCAATTTGTATTCTTTTTAAAGCAAGAGGAAAATTATGTTATGAAATAAGCACATTGAATTATAGGAGCATAATCTATAGTCAAGAACAAAGACAAAAATTTAAAAACATCTCAACGGGTGGGAAGGATTTGGTCTCTAAGAATTCAAATCTAAGGGTTGAGGCGAAGTTTCCATTGAGCAAATGGTGAAGGAATTGGAATAAGTTTATACAAGAGGAAGCGGAAGTGGAACATTTTTAAAATGTGATATAAAATCATGAGAGAAGAATTATTTTCAAAGTATTAAACTAGTAAACATAGAAAAAAAAAATAAATATGTAGCCCAAGTGTGAGAGGCTGGATTAAACGAGCCCACCAGAACTGCTGCCAGTGGCAGTGTAAATAAATAACAATTTTCTAAATAACAATTTTCCTGAGAAGAGAGCAATAGAAAGACCCCTCAGGAAGTCAGTTCTGGAAATTAAGTACAAGAAAACCGGAAGTCACCATGACTCCAAATAAGCCAGCACCTTAGGTGTTTCTTGGCTCAGAGAAGTTTAAGAAAGATTCAGGCAAAGTCTGGCTGGTGTGCTGGAACTGAGACTGAGTTCCACCTGCTCTGTTGGCCTCTAATGCCCTGTGTCAGTCTCACCACCCACTTCCAGGACATTCTGATTGTTTGCTTCCTCCTGTGTGTCCAAGCGTGTTACTCATAACCCACCAGTAATACATGGCATATCCGGGCATCCCAGCTGCTGACCACCTCCCAGGAGCCACTTTGCTAGGTGTGATCACATGCATCACTTTGCAACAAGTGAGCTATGAGTAACTTGGGTATTTCCTAGGGATGGTGATGGCCAGATAGCTAGAGCCCAAGGAGCCCACCCCCATGCCCTCAAATTAAGCTGACCCTCTGAGTTCAGATTCTTAATGTAAGTAATTTCTTGACATACTGGGTTCTGGACCCAAAATGCATTCAGGGTGGCTTCTTCACAGTTTAGTTTTTAAAAAATTATATTAAATATGATTATTCTAAATGGAAAAATAAATGCATGCCAATAGTAGTAAAAGTACATATTTTAAAGAGAAAATAGAGATCATAATGTATGTGAAATCTTGTATCCTGCATTTTTCCCTTAGCATTTTTATCATGAGAATTTTCCCATATCATTAAATGCTTCTCTAAAAATGATTTAGAATATTATACAGTCGTCCTTTATATAGATGCATAGTGATTGATTTCAAGTTGATTTATTTTGAACTATTCCCTTGATTACCATTTGGCCCTCCCCCCATACTGGTTTGATATAAAAAATTACAATTTACATCTTTGGTGAAAATCTTAGTGTATATTTCTGATTATTTCCATAGGGGAAAAAGTCATAAAATAGAATTGCTGATCCAAAGGAGGTAGACATTTATGAGGCAACTGAGACACATTGAAAATCTGCACTCCAGAAATTTCACACAAATGGTCACACTCATTGACAAGGTATGAGAATGATTCCTGATCACTAGCTATACTTGAAAATATGAATATTGTTATTTTTGGGAATCTTTTCCATTTTGCCCATTTAAAAAATGATATCTGGCTTTAAGTTGTATTTCTTTGGTTACTAATGAGGTTGAACAGTTTTAGTGTGGTGACTGGCTTTATCCTTCTGCCTTTCTGAATTGCCTTGCCTGATACTTGCCTTTCTGATACTTGCATCCAGTGTCCATTCTTCTATGAGAGATACGTTATCTGCTATTAATTTGCAACTGCTGTTTACATATTGAGATATTTGATAGCATTTGGGTACTACGTATATTTTAAATATTTTCCCTAATTTGTCGCCTGCTCCTATTTTTTAATATTAAAAAGATATGAGAATTTCAGGTTGTCGAATCCATTTTCAAAATTTTCCTTAGTGTTTCTTTGTTGATGCCATGTTGACAAAATCTGTCTTTACACCAGATGTTTATGGATATAAAATTTTCTTTCTCTAGTTCATTTATGACTTTGTTGTTGCAGTAATTCATCTGGAGTTTATTTAGATGCATGGTGTGAGTACAAGTGTCAAAATGTATTTATTTATTATTTATAGCTACATAATTATTCCAGCAGAATTTATTGAATAACTCAGTCTTTCTTCACTGATTTAAAATGATTCTTATATTACATTAATGGATAATATGCTTTTTGTCTATTCCATTGAAAGCTTATCTAGTCACCTGGTACTTCTAGCATAGCCTTATGCATAAAACATACTTATTAAAAAGTAGCAGAAGTACACCCTTTCATTATTTTTCCTACCCATTTGTACTCCCACATCCCATTTAATATAACTTAGTTAAGTTGCAAAACTATATTGTTAGAATTTTTATTGAAATTTCATTTGATTTATTAAATAATTTGGGGTAAATTGACATCTTTATAATATATGTAATGACTTTACTATCTGGGAATATTATATTCTTCTTAATTTATTTAGATCTGTTTCTCAGTAAATATTTGCTTGATAAAGATGTATTTTTCATCACATTTACTTCAATGTATTTCCATGTTAAAAGAAGCTTTTTCATTATTGCTGATATGTAGAAATTATATTAATGTTGTGTATTTATTTTGCTATTCATCTAAATGGATACAACAGTTCCCATTACTTTGCAGTTGGTTTGTTTAGTAAGAGAGAGGTGGGGCAGGAAATGTTACTATTGAAAATAATGATGATTTTGCCGCTTTTCCCCAATTTCTCCAGTTTCCAAACACTGGTTTGATGATAGAAGTGACAGAGGCCTCCTGGTTTGGGCCTTTGCCAAGTGTCAACAGCCCTGGAACAACATTAGCTGCTGAGTCTCCATGTAGCTCTCGTGTCCCATGTGCAGTTTTTAAAAATACATGTTTGGTTCCCACGGACCTCCAGGGGACCTCTGATGTTCTCAGCGGTTCTTACTATCATCCCTCGACATTTTCGTTTGCCTTTCTCTCTCTCTAAATAAATTATATATTTTATACCTAATTGATTTTTTAAAGTATAAACTTAAAATTTTAATTTCTTTAGTGGCTACAGTTAGTATTTCTAGCATCTGAGTTAAGCCTCTAGTTCTCTGATTATCTGTGTCACCTGTATAAGATTAGGAAGTGATTTCTCCTCCCCTCGCCTGAAATACTTTCTAAGATTTTTTAAGTATAATGTGAGATTTTAAAGCCAGTTGATAATTATAATGAAGGTGATCATTTATAATACTTTATTTTCCAATAATATTTTGTATATTTAGTCTTGGAATTATATTTACAATGATAGAATTTAGGACTGTGTTGTATCAGGAGTTCCCTGTATTGGGTTCTGTGCTCACTGCGTCTTACGACACCTTGTTGGGAAACAGAGACGCAGTTTTCTTCCTGAACTCACGGCGTGTTGCTGTTTGCGCTCGACACTGGCTCGTGCGAGGCTGGCAGTCTCAGCTCATGACCTTACCTCCTCAACAGGGACTGCGTCCACGCCTCGTGGTCCTGCAGCACATGCCACTGCATGACAGCCCCCAGCTGGCTTATTCATGTGTATTTTACCCTGGAAACCTGAAAGTTTGCAGGATTGCTCTCGATTCAGTAGTTCGCGCTTAGGAGTGTATTTCCTCCCCTCGCCCTCAGTAACCCTTGTAAAATTTCAGCAAATTGTAGGTGTTCTCATCAGTTTTCATTCTTCATATGAATAATATTATTTCTCTCTCTTGTTAAAAATCTGTTTGACTTTTAGGTGGCACTTAGGCAAGGAACTCGAGTTGGTCTTCCAAACCATGAATGGAGTTTCTGTATCATCATTTGGACTCTTTCTTGCTTTTAATGATGATTTCAATTCTGCTGTTTCGTTTTCCATTCTTTGCAGCCCTTCCTTATCCCTACTCTGCCTTCCTACTTACTTCGTATGTAGTAAGAAGGTCCCTTTCCACTGCAGTCTTTTCTTCGTTCGTTTTCTTCTCCAGTTCCTGTGTGGTCGGCGCTGCACAGACGACCACTTTCCTCACTGTCCGCAGTGGGGCTTTGTGTTGTGTGCCTCTTCTGCACACCTGAGAAGGACCCCTTCACTCCTTCAGTTGTGCCCTTTACTGGCCTCTCATCCTTGCTCATGCTGAACAGGAGGTAGCAGAGTCTGGGGCCAGGAGACAGGAGGGGCTCAGCCTATGTGGTTTTCAAAAGCAAGACTCTGTGCAGCACAGCTCCAGGCGGCACACCCTGGCTGGGCATGCTCATCTTTGGGCCTGAGCAGGACTGCTCGAGCAACTGCTGAAAGTCAGCCCCCTATTTACATTTATTTATATGCTTGACATCCTATATAGTTTGATTTTTTAGCATTAATAATAATAGTCCAATACTAGGAACAATAGCTCACTCTGAGTGTTCACACATGCTAGACACTGTTCTAAAAACTTGACTTATATTCTCCTGTTACACTCACAATAATCCCATCACAAATGGGATGGAAAGTCTTCTTATATAATATTAACCTTAGAGTTTTGAGTTTTTCTTCTTCTCTTCCTTAACTGATTATTTTTAAGGCAGAGACTTTTGATTTGTGTAAGAGAATGCATTTTCTAGAACAAAATATGGCCATGTGCCTTCATACCTACACAGCCCTTGGTTTTAGCAGAGAGGAACCCAGCCCCGGAATGACAGGCTGGGCTGTCTCTAGGGTAGAGAGGCGTGGACCAGTGGGCCACCCTCTGCCTCTGTTTCCCATGAGTTTCCGCTGTGATTGTCATAAGCCATGTAATAGATTCTGTGTTTCCTGTGAGCCTCTAGCCCATTCACGCCCAGAAAGGTCCCTTCCCTTGACCTGGTCCTCTGGCCACAAAGAAGTTCCACTGTCCTTTTCAAAAGGAGTTTGTGCCAGGCCCGATCTGTGTGCATCCTGGATGTGCTCAACCCCACCTGCCTACAGGTCGGCGGTACTCCTGCAGGGCTGGGCTGACAGCAGCAGTGGTTCATGCCTTTGCCACTGGCCTCCAGTCCTCACACTCCAACTGCCCAGTGTCCCTTGGGGCAAGGGCCCTGCCCCTCTAGAGCCAGGGGCCACTTGGATCCAGGTGCTCTGGCTCCCCCAGTCCTTACCCAACTGCCGTCTTCTTGCAGCTGTCTCCCTGGCTGTGCTCACAGCAAAGCCTGAGCCCACAGGCCTTGTTTCAGGGTCTGACAAGCTGAGCTATTACTTACTTAGGAAGAACAGAAGGAAACACATACCTTGGTTCATTTCAGAGGGGACAGTTCTAAGGGTGTAATTATCCCCAAAGGCCATGCACCTCCCTGGCCCAGAGCATCCTCCTTCCACTCTCCAGCCAGTGTCCGCACGGGTTGCGTCACTCCCACCTTCTGGAGGCCACTCTCCATGTGTCTGGGCCTCCTTTTCAGGTGGCTGCACCAATGTGCGTCTGAGTTTCAGGAAGGAAGACAAGTGACTCTTGCATCAGTGTCTAGGAGACCCATGCACTGAAAACCTCACTGTCCTCATCCAACTGCTAATGTACTCTTGGGACCACTGTTTACTGAGCGTCTGACAATGTGGCAGATGGGGGCCACATGTCCTTTCCACAGCAGGAGCCATTTAAAGTCAAGAGCAGGGCACCCCCCACTTGGGTTTTCCTTGTTGAGGAGACAACTTGGGCAGCTGTGCAGCATGTGGGGCCAGATAGAGGCTCTGCACACAGACAGGCTGGCTGGGAGGCTGCAAGGCACAGAAGAAGATGAAGACAAGGCTTGAGCTCTAGTGGTAGACATGGAGACAGAAGAGGAAGAGCAAACTACGGCCTGCCCTGGAGGGAGGTTGGTGGCTGTGGTGGCCACAGGATGCAGGAAGTCATCGCTGACTGAACACTCTCACTCCTCACCTGACAGCCCAAGAGGTCATGGTCTTGGGCTCCAGTTTTCACGGATTGCTGAGATTAGGACCCAGAGCCTTGGTGAGGGGTCAGGTGCCCATCTGGGCTGTGTCTTTAAGGAAACAACCAGACAGCTGGACGTTAGAGAGAATTCCAACCAACAGAGTGAGAAGGAAGCCTTCTGGCACTGGGGACTCTGCAAAGAAGGTGCCCAAGTAAGACACGATAAGAGATGCCTGCCGACTTGTGTGGGGAAGTGACTGCTCCTCTCTGCACCGGGCGCTACTGGACGGCTCCACAGCCCATGCTGTTCTGTCCTGAATCATCACTGAGCCTACGGCTCCCACATCCTTGCCTGTGGGTTAGGCTCACGGACAGCTGGACCGTGTTGCCCCTCTTTGTTCCTCTAAATCTAAATTGCTGCTGGCTCGCTGCTTGCGGAATAAATGCTGGCTGCTACCTTCTGACTCCTGCTTCTATCTGTCCCTCTTCCTGGAGTGCTGTCCCTTTCCCAGTGCAAATCCCACACGACAGTGAGATCCAACTCAGCTTTGCCCTCCTAGAAGCCTTCCTCACCGCTCTGTATTCCCATGGCGTCTGGGCTTGTCGGTGGTGCTGCTCCTGGAAGGGACTCTGTCATCCCTGCCACACTGGGCAGTCCCCAGGGATGCAGCCAGGCCTCACCCATCTCTGTGTCTCCCGCACAGAATGGTTCCCACATAGTGCCTGGGAGGGGCTCAGCAAAGAGTGACCCAAATCAAGAACCAGAGAAATGACTCTCAGCCTGGTATGTTCCTGGGGCAGGTTGCAGGAGACAGCACAGATTCTTTCTGTTCTGGTGTGCACTGGGCAACGTGGTCTGGCTGATCTTCCCAACAAGAGGGAGGGTCCGTCTTCCATCCTCTGCATCCTGACTGGCCTTGGGAGCTCCTTTGACGGCTCACATGTCAGGAAGGGACACTGCCACTGCTGGGGTGTGCCCTGAGAGCCCTCGCAGCTTGTCTGCACCTTCTGGACCCAGTGCCCGAGGCCACCACGTGAGCCCCGACATGGAGCAGAGCGAGGCGGCCCAGCCAGCCCCCCAGCGGACACAGCTATAGGAGGGGCCTCAGCAAGGCCAGCAGAGGGGCCACCAGCCCACCCACATCTTTGTAAACAATAATGAATCTTTAGCCATTACGTTTTGTTATGTAGTGAAACCTAAGCGACACAGTCGACTCTGAAGAGGAGAATGATGCTGACAAGATGAAATGGACCACGTGAAGTACCAGAATTGTGGCAAGACGACGTCACTGACCTTCCCTCGGGGTTTTCCCCACCAGCTGACACTGCCTCACAAGCATCCCTGAACCAGAAGCATCTGGTCTGGCAGCCGCGTGTCCTGGGTGATGGCAGGACTGCAGGTGAGACGCATCAGGCAGGATGGCAGCGCTAATCGTGCTGACGATTACCAGTGAGGACCAACCGGTGATTAATGTCGCACGCCGCGTGTAAGGGGACTGCAGAGCAGGACCAGGTGGTTCACTGCCACCTGGGCATTTAAACACCGTCAGCCTGGAGTGTCCTCATGCACACAAGTCTCGGGCCGCGCAGCACAGCGCCACTTCTGCAGCCACGCAGAGCGGAGTAGGAGGTGCGGGTTTCTTCCGACTTTTCCATCTGCCCGTCCCCGAGAACGCCCTGCCCGCGCTGGGTTTGGGCAGGTCCTGGGGAGATGAGTTCTCTATCTCAAAAGCAATTCATGTTTTTAAAGCCAATGAATAACCGATTAGGCTAACAGAGCAGCATGCAGGGGACATGGCAATGCGTCTCCCTGTGGCAAATAAGAAGTGCTCACCATAGGTCGGGGATGCTGTCAGCTCCAGCGGCCACAGGATGCACGAGGCCCGTGCGCTCAGGCCCTGATGGGGGAGATTGAATTCCTTCTGCTGCATTCATTTCATTGTATTAGAAATGTAGGTAAGTGTGTGTCTGCTTGGAAATATACTAAACATGCACACATTGGTGTAGAAAGGCCTTTCTTAGGTTGGCCTGTTCCAGAAGAGTTTTCAATTTTGACCCATGGTTGCACCCAACTCCGGAACCTAAAGCTTGAGAAGAGTCCAGCGTGATGTGCTAAACAACAAGGTCAAAGTTCAGAGGTCACATGACAGTATACTGACTTGACGGTAAGGGCAGTCAGGCCTCCTGGCCCCAGCAGTTCAGGTGGTGAGGGATACAAGGGCCTTTCAAAAGCCAAAGTGCTGGCTCAACTCATCGCATTAACACAGAACTGCTGCTTTAAAAAGATGAGGGTTTTGTGTTTCCAAGTGCTGTTTGTGGCTGGATCCTGTGCTCTGAAGAGCTGAGGTGTTCTAGGGCAGACAGCCACACCGGGCTGTCTAGGGAGCAGATCCACCCAGGGAGGTTTCCTCACGCAGGGACGGCTAATGCCTTGGTGCTCCCGCGCAGCCCCGTGAGGAAGTCACTCAGATTAGAAAAGTCAGCTGAGTTGAAGGAACCTCATTAGGGTTAGGGCCTTGAGCGCACTCCTGCTGGGAGGCTGCCGGGCTGCAGGGTGACTGCCCTGCTGGGCAGCGTGGCGTGGCGCCGGTCCTGGTGGCCTCTGCCCCTGCCCACCATCCGAGCTGCCTCTCCCAGCAGGTGAGGCTGACGAAGGCAACGTGACCTGGAGCGGACAGCCAGCGGCTCTTGGCTGCGCTTCCTCTGTGTCTGTGGGTGCTACCAGGCCAGTCCTGTCCTCTCGGCTGTCTGGTTCCTTGAGGCAGTGGGTGACCACAAGGTGAGTTTCGTCTTTTTCTAATTTCTTGTTGTATACATTTTCTGGAGCTGCTGTAACAAAGTATCACAGACTGGGCAGCTTGAACAAAAGAAACCTGTTCTCTCGCATTTCTGGAGGGCAGAAGTCCAAGGTCAAGGCATCCGGAAGGCCGCACTCCCTTTGAAACCCATGGCAGAGGACCCTGCCTGGCATCTTCCAGCCTCTTATGCTGCCAGGGTCCTTGGCATGCCTCGGCCTGTGGCATCTATCCAGTGTCCACCTCGTCTTCACAGGGTGCTCTCCCTGTGTGTCCCTGCGTCCCTTCTCCTCTTCTTGTGGGGACACCAGTTGTACTGAATGTAGGCCCCTACACCAGTGTGACCTCATCTTAACTAATTACACATGCAGATACCCTGTTTGCAAATAAGGTCTGTGTCTCAGTCTGTGCTGCTATAAAAGGATACCACAAACTGGGTAATTTATAAAGACAGAACTTTATTTCTCACAGCTCTGGAGCTGAGAAGTCCAGGCCTGGCATCTATTGTCTGGTGAGGGCCTTCCTACTACGTGCTCACATGGTGAATCGCAGACGAGCAAGTGCAAGGAGTGTTCTCCATCAAGCCCTCTTATAAGGACACCTAGGCCCACTTGCTAGGAAACAGCCTCATGGCCAAATGGCCTCCTAAAGGCCCCACTTCTTAATAGTAATACCACTCCATTGGCAACACCTGCGGCTCAGGGAGGCGTGTTCAAACTATAGCAGTCACAGTCATGGGAAGTAGGAAGGACATGAATTTGGGGGGGACGCTATTGTAACCCACTCTATGAACACATTTCAATGACCCCTATATGTTTTCTATAACCCTCTCCTCATGTCGTAGAGGTTCAGGCCAGTACAGCACGCTCACCAGACCCCCTGAAACTTTTAACTACTTAATCTCTCAGACTTGTTTCTTGGAAATGGCAGAATTTCTACCAGAAGAGGAGCTGAGATCTGAAGTCCCCTGGGCCAACTTCCTGACACTGAGACTCACCCCGATGACTTGTCCCTGTGCATGTAGCCCCTTGGTAATTACACCACTACCTGTCCCAGGGCACACAGTCCCTCCTTAAAAGGCCTGCACTCATCGTTAGGGAGATGGATTTGAGACTGATTCTGATTCTGTGTTCTCCTGACAGATGTCTTTTGTATTAGAAATTCCTTTCTTCCTCGGCAGTCCTCACTGTCTCAATAATTGGCTTTTCATGTGGTGAGCAGCTACACCTAGGCTGAAACCCCCTTGTGGTTTTGACAGCATGCTCAGCCCTGCACGTGTGTGTGTGTGTGTGTGTGTGTGTGTGTGGTGATCTCACGCCTTAGGTGGGCCGTGCATTCCATCTTTCTTCCGTATCACAAGGCTGGCTGCTCATCTGATGGAAGCTGGGCGGGAAGGTGGACATGGTTTGGGGAGAGGGCAGGATAAGTACATGCCTGTGGGTTTTCCGTCCTTCCCACTGTCCATGCACTGATCTTCTCTGCCTTTCTGAGTGCTCCTCCAGAATATTCCAATCCTTAAACTGCAAACTCCTCCCCTCCTTCTGTCGCCATCTTGGCCACAGTGTCTAGATCGATGAGAGAAATGACTGAGAACAGTATTTTCTGACTGACCAGTATTTCCTGCTAGGATGAATCAGTCAGCTAGTTAGGGTAGGGTGTACATAGCTGGGGAGAAATTGACTCCCAAAGTGTACATCTTATTAGGTAATAGCTGTCCCTCAAATCCGCAGTAACAGCAGCAGCAGTTCCTAAACCAGATAAACCTTCAAGTATCAGTAGCTTGGCACAGTGATGACTCGTTTCCAGCCCCCATAACAGACAACACGGGAGTCTGTGGTGGAGCAGTTCTCCTCCAGGTGGTGATTCAGGAATCCAAGCCCCTTCCCTTCTGTGCCCCACCATTCTCAGTAGGGCTGTCCCCAAGGGCACTAGGATGCTGCCTCCACTCTAGTCAGATGAAAAAGGGACAAGACCATGAAGGAGGACATTGGGGAGGTGCGAGTCATTTCCATTCCTGTTTGATTATGCCTGCTATGTACAAGGCCCCACACCAGGTACTGTGGTGGGTTAGTGTCACAATTAACCCAATTGCCCAAGCCAAAATGCTGTGAATGCCACTTTTCTTTCACTTTTTCTTAGCTCAGTTTCCAGCTGAGATTTCTATACCCAGCCAAAATCTCAATCAAGACGTACATTAAATTCAATATATTCTTCCTCCTCCTAATGTCTCTTAAATCTGTCTTCTCTTAGCCGCCAGAACTACCACAACAGCCTCCCAGCTAATCATGCCTCTTGTGTTGACTGTTTTCAATCTCTGCACCACATTACCAATGGAGTTGCTACTAATAAACTGTAAATCAGATTGTTCTATGGGTTCAAACACAATGATTTTCCAACTGCTTACTGGATAAGGTCCAAATTCCTTAGAATAGGACACAAGATCCTCTGGACTCAGACCTCTGTCAATTTCTACATCCTTGTCCCTCAACACCTGTTCTCGCCTTTCCCCTTCCAGCCTGTGCACACCATACCTGTTCCCAGAAACGCCTGAAGTCTCTTTATCTCTGTGCCTAGAAATGGAATATGGTCCCTCCTTTTCCCCTCTTGGTGAATCCAGTTAATTCTTTACTTTTATTTTAGTTTTTTTATCAAATATTAAACATGCATATAGTTAAAAAATTAAGTCATTGTCCAGTATTTGCACAAAGCATGAAAGTCCTTTATGCCCATCATCCTTCTCAGACATAAACACTTTCAACTCTTCTCTCTCTTTCTTTCAGTATTTTCCTCCACATTTCTAAATAAAAGATTTTATATTGCTACTTCTTTTTATTTTAGCATTCGTTTGTTGGGTTCCTACTATAAAGAAGTGAATTAGCTTTCTTTCACCATGGACCACCATCCTCCCAGTGTTAGAGTACCAGTTTACTTTAGGAACTTTTACATTACTGTAACTCTGTCGACGTTATTCATAGTTAATATATGGGGTATACCATGATTGCTTTTCCTTTCCTGCACAAATGTCCTGGAGTTAATAATTGTTTTTATATCCCTTTGTTTTCAATGTATTTATAACTAATTACAACCCAAACTCTAATTATCTAATTCTCTTAATACTTTTATGGAGATCAGTTATTTTATCATTTTCATCTTCTTGAAGAGTCTCTCCTTAAGTCTCTAAGTTCTTCTCATCTAGACTTGTACCCAATTTCTCCCTTGGCACAGAGGACTTCCTGGGATCTTACCCCATTATCTGGGGATTCCCTCTGCCTTTTTCTTGTGTTGGATCCATTTTTTTCTGGACCACATGTTTCTCTTTCCTGGATTACTCCTTCTTTTTGTTGGAGTACTTCCTTCAGTAGCTTTCTGATAAACTGTACATGAGAAGTAAATATTTTGAGACTTTGTATGTCTAAAATTGATCTTCATTTTATTTTTTATATGGGATTTTGGATAAATATAGAGATCCCGTAGGAAATAATTTTCATCCATGATTGTGAAGGCATTTTTCCATTGTCCTCCAGCTTCCTTAGTTGCTGTTGGGAAGGCTGATATTGTTCTAATCCTCTGCATATGACGTGACCTTATTTCTTTTCTCCTGTGTTCTGGAATTCCCACAGTAGTACTTTGATGCAGATCTATATTTATCCACTGTTCTGGACACTTGGGAGGCTTTCTTAATTTGGAAACTTATGGTCTGGAAATTTTCAGGAATTATTTTATTGATTATTTCCTTCTCTCTCTTATCTTTGGTACCTCTTTCTAGAACTCCTGTTATTTGAACATTGGACCTCCTGGACTACTGTTCTAATGTTATCTTTCCTTCCTATTTTCTAAGTTTCTGTTTCTATTTTCCATTTGAGGTTTTGCTCTAGTTTGTGCTCTCTTTCGCTCCACTTTGTTTTCCAATCTTACTTTAGAGCATTTCATTGCTGCCATCAGGTATTTAATATCACTTTGAATGATTCCTTCTTATAACCTTCTGTTCTTGTTTCTTTGATGTAATATTGTCTGTTATCTCTCTAAAGATATTAAACATGGTTTCCATAATGTTTGCTTCTTTTTGAAGGGACTCTGATTTTTCTAAGTAAATGTTTTTCTGCTTGCTTAATTGTTTTTATCTCTGCATTTCATATAAGAGCCTCATATGTCTGATGACACTTGGTTCTTTCCTCATGTTTAAGCAGGAAGCACTGAAAGGTCAGTTGGAAGGTCCAGGTATGTGAGCAAGTTTTCAGATGTGGGACTTACTATCAGGGGGTTAACTATTCCTCTAAGTTGGAGAACTTCAGTATCAGTATCTTTAGGTCTTTTTTCTTTATCAAATCAGATGGTACAACCTCCTGTCTGTACTATATAAGGCCTGATAGCTCCTGTTCTGAGAGCTAAGCAAGGGAAAGAACTAAAGACACACATTTACTTATTTTCCTGCTTTTAGTATGGTCCCCTACATAAACTGTGCTCCTGTCTCCTGCTTTGCTCCCTCCACAGGGTAACCCTGGCCTTCTGCTGGCTGAGGGAAGGGCACTCACCAGCCTGCTTGTGTTGGCAATGGGATCTAGGTTTTTGACCATTTCTAAAAGAGACTTTTGATCATCTGCCTGTTTTTATCCTCATTTGATGCACAGATCTCACAGGTCCCTTGTGCTGTCAATCTCTCAGCCTTTGGGAGGGTCTGCCCTGCGATGTCAGCCACTCTCTACTCTCCCCACTGCTCCTTCAGCCTTCCCAGGCCTTCCAGATGAGTTGTCAATCACCCACCAACTCCACAGCCTCCAAAACCCTGGTACTGCTCCTTCCTTTTCTCTTTATCCTGGTGGGTTTGTGCCTTGAAAAGAAGTCCTCACCTAGCTTCTTGGTGGGATTGAGAGCATCATGCAGTCTGCCATCCTTACAGGCACAAAGCAAACCTCACCCCTCCTCCGACACCTCGCCCAGGCTCTTCCCAAACACCTGGCAAAATTCATCACCATTTCCTTCTTTTTTTGAGACAGAGTCTCGCTTTGTTGCCCAGGCTAGAGTGAGTGCCGTGGCATCAGCCTAGCTCACAGCAACCTCAAACTCCTGGACTCAAGCAATCCTTCTGCCTCAGCCTCCCCAGTAGCCGGGACTACAGGCATGTGCCACCATGCCTGGCTAATTTTTTCTATATATATTAGTTGGCCAATTAATTTCTTTCTATGTTTAGTAGAGACGGGGTCTCGCTCAGGCTGGTTTCGAACTCCTGACCTGGAGCAATCCGCCCGCCTTGGCCTCCCAGAGTGCTAGGATTACAGGCGTGAGCCACCGCACCCGGCCTCACCCTTTCCTTTTTTTGGACCATCTACCAACTTTAATCACACTGTCTAGGCCTATCCCCAACTAGACAAAACACCCCTTGAAAGCATGGACTGAGTCTTGGTTTATTCATCCAGCCCCTGGCACAGTGCCTAGCATTCAATCATTCATTCACTCATCAGACCTTCATATAACACATGCTATATACGTAAACCATGGGGACTTCAGAGATAAAGAAGACGTGGCTATGATGTTGAGAGGCTTGCCTTGGTATTACAGGATTATGGTGGAAACAGGCATTGAACCGGACAGTTCAAATAACTTACATGTATGTGAAATATGTGTATATACTTATACACACAGATTATAATATGTAGCAGTCAATAACATTTATATAACAGATGATACATTTGTTTAAGATCGTGACCTCATTTTCAGAAGCATGAAGAGCTAATATGTGTGACCTTTGTCCACTGTCATATTTACCATCCTGCTAAATGTGAAAGAATTTTTTCTGAGTTTCTGAAATGTCGTATGTGAAATACATATGTGTTTTCTCATTGACCCATTGGCTGTATCTTGCAAGCAGACAGAAACAAAGGTGAGGTAAATTTGTCTAGCCAAGGTTATTTCTCTGTAAGATTCTGAGCTATGTGTAGGAATACTCTCTGAGTCACCCTTTTCCCCACAGTCCCCAGCACATAGTTTCCTGCCCATGCATAATACATGCTAAAGATTGAATAAATATAGAACAGATAGATAAATGGGTGGTGTTTGGGGTGGGTGAATAATAGGTGGGTGGACAGACTTCAAGTCTGAACCAGAGATCTCAAAGTATGGGCAACTCTGTGAAAATCAAATGACAGGATATGCTTGAAAACGCTTGGTAAACCCTAAAATTATATGCATTAATTAAGGCATGATTGTGGGATTCATATTCTTTATACTGCATTCCTTCTCACAAACATTATGAAATGCCTGTAAGATCTTCATACCAGTGGATTTTGATTCTTGTAGATCTGGCATGCCAAAATAGATAGTGGTCGTTGTGTACTATTTGCTGTTTTCAAGTTTTCTAGACCTCAAGGACTTGAAATGGGAAAATGGGCTAACACTTCATTATTTTCTATTAAAGTGCTAAAGTTTCATCAGTAAGTGAGGATTTCAGAAAAATCAGAATTTTATTTATCTTATTATTTATTATTTCTCTTTTATTCTCCATTTTATTGTATATCTGATATTTTCAGTTAACTTTAGCTCCAAAAGTCATCTTGTCTGAAAAAATCAAAAGGGAGTCCTGAGAAATGCTAGGCAATCTTGAGTGTTCAAGCACAGGCTTGACTTAACCAGGTTCAGTCCCTGGTTGGGGGAAGGGCATGTGGAATGCAGTTATTTCTGCGTCCTTCACATGCAGAGCAGTGCTCTCAACAGTTCTCAACTGGAGGCTCACCCCAGGGGGAGTTTGGCAGTATTTGGAGAGACTTCTGATTGTCCCTGCTGGGGGTGGGAGGCGGCTGCTGTGGCACTGACAGGGCCCAGGACAGCCCACTGTCCCTCGTGCACACGCTCTCCCGGCACAGCCCTGTCCGCTCCAAAGGATCAGCAGAGCCCCTGTTGAGAAACCCTCATCCAGATGCAATAGAAACCACAGAGGGCCTAAGAGGACCACGACAAAGGGGAAAGGCACACACAGGCACCTAGCCCCTGAGGGCCTCAACCACCTTCCGTGGGAGTAACCTCCAAATGAGTGAACCATTCACTGTTCTTCAGAACTGAGCTATCTACTAAATGATGTAATCTAATAGGACAAAGCCAGGAATAAAATAGCTAGTTCACAGAGGCTATTTGGGGAAAGGGAAAATGGAGAGCAGCCTTGCTGGCGACCTCCTCTGGGGAGGAGAACGCGGGACCTGCTCAGGCTCCTGCGTCTTCAGTCTGGAGCTGGCAAGGCCTTTCTGTTTGATGGCTGGGAAATCCGCCTTAACTTCCAGGAGAAAGCCTCCTTTCAGAATCACCACTGTGATTGACTCACTGTCAAAGAATTTGAGTAAAATTCTTGGATCTTAAACCGGGGGGGATGACCAAATTCTACCAAAAATCTAAAGTCAGTAAAAGGAGGAGTAGTGAGAAGAGCCGGTGAGGAACTGTCACATAGGTGAACGAAGGGGCGTCACTTTAATTGGCTTTTTAATGACTCTCTATTTCTCTTTTCTGGCCTTTTTTTTTCCTGAGGGGGGGAAAAACCCTTAAAACAGAAAGGTTAATCTAACTATACATTTTAAGCTTTTAAAGGCTCCATTACAAGACTTATTATGCTAAAAGAAACATACCTGGCGGGTTGCAGCTTCTAAATGTACCAGCGATGCACGTAATGATTCACTTAAAACATCGTGGTCAGAATTCTTTCACATTATTTCCATGTAAATTGGATGCCTCACAATTACTATAATATGTGTAAAATTCCACTTATTATTTCTTTTAACATAGAAACTTTTATCACTTAACTCACTGGACAGAATATTTGAGCCATTTGCAATCATTAGAACATTTTTGTTTGGCCAAACCCTTATGGGATTATACTTCGGAAAAGACAGAGTGAATTATATTCATTGCAAGAAAACAGCAATTTTAAATATATAAGGGGCACCAGGAAACTTTTCATTTTAGTGCAAATTCAATATTATATCTTACTTCTTTTTTATAGCAGAGTAAGCCTTTTATCTTTAAGCAATTTATAAAACCCAGCATGTAATAGGAGTAAGGCAGACAGTGGTAGATCAATCTGATAGATAAATAAATACTTTGGGGACAGAGGGAGGCATGATATAGTTGGGATTTAAGGTACTAGGTTTTTACTTTGGGAATTCTTCTTTGTGATCCTGGTGGAGGTCATAAACTGCGTACTGATTTCTCCTAAGTCCAGCATGGAACATTCATCCCAGCACTAGTCCCCCGGCCCTCAGAGTCCTCTCCCAGCTGGGCAGAGGCCCGGGCTGGCCTGGGAGTGAGCTGAGTGACAGTGACGTGCCCTCCCACAGAAACATGAACACTCAACCCAAGTCTGTTGGGCCGGCTGGCTGCTGATGGCCCCTCACTTTGAAGAACATTGAATTTTTTTCAAATAGATTTGAGGAAGAAAAACAAAATGAGAAAAGAGAGGAGGCATCATTACCTATTAAGCTGATTTCTTTTTGTGTTGAGGGGCTCTGTTTATGAATCTGACACGTATGGTAAATAGAACCCGGCATCTTTGGAAGGACCTATCCTGCCTTAGTCATTCCGGATGCTTTCTAGCAGGAAAAACAGCAACTAAACAGAGCTCTGCATAGACACAGGCTGAATTTTAAGGCAAAGTATAGGTATGTTTGTTTTAATAAATGATTGAGAAAACCAAATTCATGTCTTGATTAACATCTAATTATATAAACACCTGTAAATTATCAAGGCAGGTTTATTTTATTTTTTATATTTTTGTGTCATTTAAAAATGATACAATTCCTAAGTGACATGATGTTTATTTTCCAAATTTTATTCCTCAATCTTTTAACTGGCAAAGACAAGTCAAATACTTTATTGTTTTTGAAAGTACTTACATATAAATATGTTATTTTTATTTGGTTTTATTTGGACTTTATCTTTTTTTTTTTTTTTGCAGCTGTATCCCTAAAAGACAAGATGTTTAAATTCTCCCAGAAATTGAAAACAAAATAGTTGTCATTTCTCTATTAATATAATATTATTTCACATTTTGATAGTAATCTTTGAGACATACATAGGACATGGAAATATGCCATGAAATATATAGACCTATAACTGCATGTTTGTGTGTGTGCGTGCGTGTGTGTGTGTGTGTGTGTGTGTGTGTGTGTGTGAGAGAGAGAGAGAGAGAGAATAGTTAATAACATAGGCTTTTTTCATCTGGAAAATAACTTGCATAGATTTAATATTAGAACTATATTAATCTATAGTAGTCAAACATATAATTGGGCTGAATCATTAATTTTGCCCTATAGATAGATTTTGGTTTTTAAATAAAAGATGGAGACTGAAATTCAAATTCATTCCATGTTTCAGTGGAGAGCAGTCAAGAAATGCAGGCAGGCAGGCAGGCCGGGTTGGGTGGCCGCACCTCTGCTGTATGGGGAGCAGGCATTTGGCAAACCAAGCAGCTCGCCCAGGCCGGAGCAGCCAGCCACGAGCTGCAGGTCCCGTGCACACAGGCAGTTTAGGTAATGGGATTGCTCGTGTGTGTCCTCATGAAGCACACGCACAGACACACGCATATACATGTAGCATAATTTGGGCTTGTCTTGCAAACAACTAAAAGCAGCAGCAGCTACCAAGTACTGGATAAAGTACACTTGATGTGCAGTAGGTGAAATGAAATGTGTAAATATTGCACGGCCATTCTTACTTTGCTCTTCAGTAGAAATGAATGCATTTGAGATACTGCATGCAGACTTCTAAATAGATGTAGATACCCTAAGAGAATTAAAAAAAGAAACCTGAAAAGTGGACATTGCCAATCCTTTGGGTTGAATTATTAGAGCAGACTGTTTTATACGTTTTAAACTGATAATGTATTCATAGCTAAAGCAGAGGAAAACCCAGTGCATTTTTTTTCTTTTTTTTTTCAGCCTGCATATTTCCAAAGACCTCCTATAGTTAACATTATAATATAGTTAGTTGCTACAAATAATCGGGGGTGATTATAGGAAAACTGTCAGTGTCTGCTCACGGGCTGAAAAGGCTGCAGCAAATAGCTTTTCTCTTTGCCATGGAGACTGAGGCCTGTTTTTACGGTTACTCTGGAAACCGGAGCCTTTCTGTTGTTAGTCCTTTTCAGTTACTTTAGCTATTAAACCCTCTGGTTGAGACAAAGGAAGGAGGTATGCAGACACTTCCTCGGAAAGAAAATCCCTGGGCCTAAGTGGAGCAAAACTCAGGATGAGAGAAATAAAAGCGGTGTCTGTTCAGCTTGTTACATTTTTATCAGGGAGGAGGCTGTCTCACTCTCTGTGGGCAGCTGCCTTGGACGTTAGAATCTGTCACCAGGTCAGGGCGGCACTGTCTCCCCGCCCCGTCCTCATCCTTCCCTCCCCAAGGACGAGCCTTCTCTCTCTGCCACGCAGGCAGTGGCACCTCACGCTGTGTGCCCCAGACCTCACTCCTCACAGGCAAAGTGCCTCTGGATGCAGATACAACAACAGCACATTTCAGCGTAAACACAGGGCTTAACTGATTTGAGAATGTGACAGTTCTGGGTCCCTGAAAACAATCCGATTGTTTTAATATGCAAATTCACATTTAGAGAGACTGCGCGCATTTTGTTTTAAAAAATTGGGGCCAAAAATTATTACTATTATCTCTATCATATTAGTAGATCAAATAGTAACCTAAAAAGATGAAGAAACCCGTGTTGTCAAATATTTTCCAGAGCAGGGGGAAAAGTAATTTGGAATATGGAGTCATAAACAGAATCCCGGATGACTTTCGAGCTAGATAGGTTTCTCCCTTCCTTTTTTTTTTTCTTTCAAAGAGAAATGCTTTTTCACCTTAGGTAATAGTTTATTATTGCCAGCATGTCCGTTCATCTCACTTTTTGGTTTAAGTGTTCTTCTCTAAAGGAGAAGGAATTCTCCCCAGAAGAAACAGCAGACTGACTAGTGCACAGTAACATGCTTCGCTACAGAGCGGCGCATTCCAGCTTGAGCGCGGTCATACTAAGTAATGCTGAGTGCCGCAGACCCCGTGCTGATGAACGACTTTCAGTAGGCAAAGTATTCAATTATTTTTCATTTGAACTATTTAAATGTGTCACCAGAAAATCCCCACAACTATTTTCCCTCCATCTGCCAACAAAGTTCTGTCCTGTCTACAGAGTTAAAACTAAAACACTTGGTTTTAAAAGTAGCAGCCAAATCAATAACAGTTGGTATTTGTTAACAAGAAGCATTAAGGAGAAGATGGGGGGGAGGAAATTCTTTTTCAGCCTGCTCCCTGCTGTTCAGTGGTTTTAGGGATTTCATGTTGAAATGCAGGCAGGCGGTTCCCGTCCGCCCTGAGCGTCACGGAGAGTCCATGTGCGATGTCCTCCCACTGGACCTCCGTTGGCGTGGGCGTCTGAGCAAGGCTGCCTCTAACCGCTGGGAGCCTTTCTGCCCTCTTGGTTCTGGCGACGCTAAAACTGCAATAGCATAAAGAAAGTTCACAGCTAAGTAAAAATTGTAAAGCCCATCCCCAGGAAGCCATGGCCTGCCCATCAGTAATTCTCATGGTTAGTGTATCTTCCATGTGACCCCTGTCCTCACAACATGAGGATTTGCAACAGTGTTGCCGCCAAGGGTTCAAGATGGCGCTGACATTGTACAGAATCCAGTGCAATCTTTGATGGTCCTGATATGTTTTCTATCTAAATCATATTGATTGCTCTCAGAATGGAAATTATACGACAAATGGGTAAAAGCCTACAAACCATAATTAAACTTATATTTAAAGAGTATTCTGGTCCCAAAGGTATGCCATTAATAATTTTATAACAATCATGAAATTAGCTTTGATATTGGAAAAACACAAGTATCACAAGGCTTATAAAGCCCTCCACTACCCCACCATTTATGTTGTCCTTTATGTTCTGGATAATATGATTCATTCAGTCAGTTATTCTAAAACCATTAATTTAGTGCCTACAGTGTACTAAGCTGGAAAGAGTTTCACAGGCTCATGGCTGCTTTTGAATCATTCTTTTCAGAGGCTGTGTGGGGCCAAGCTGCCTTCTCCACACACCTCGAAGGAGCAGAGGGAGGGAAAAGGAGCTCCCACCTTGATAAACAAACCACTCATCATGATGTAGCAGAAATCAGATTGACCCAGCAAGATTGCTCTTATTATATATTCTTTTTCTCTTCCAGTTGTCCCTGATCAATTAGGCTAGAAAAGTCCCTGAATTGTGTGAAGGCCGCCTTTTCTCAGCTCGACATTAAGTTGTTATGTCTGTGTAGCTCTGTTTTTGTCGTGGCGTCTCTGTTACGATTAGTACAGATCATTAGGTGAGCTGCAACTTTGGGCTCATGGCTCATTCTGTACAAGCTCACTCTGATATTTTACCAAACATCAGCCTTCTGGATATTGCCTTTGTTTGGGCCTTGTTATTAAAATTGTAATTGAATTTTAGTTGACTATGAGTAAATTAGTATTTTCTGTAACTTTGTCAAAGTGCATTGTTTCCCTAAGCAAATTTGGTGGCTGCTTCAGAGATGCATATAAATTCTTAATTTGAATTTTTTGTTATTGTTTGAAAATGGTTATGCAATATGTATGTCTTTTGTGTAATGTCAGACATAACTCTAGGGGTTTATATATTAAAGGCTGCCATTTTTTATAAATTGCTATTTAAAAGTGAATTATTGCTCTTTTGAAACCAGAGTTTTCCAAACAGTAGTGCATCATCTATGAGCCTGAATGCCAGATTCTTGCCATAATTTTCCATCAAATTCAACTTTCCCTTAAGAGTAATTGCATGGATTTGTGTTTGCTCAGGAATGCCTAAGACCGTATGGTTATCCTTATACGCCAAGTTGCGATAAAAACCCCACTTAATCTGTAATGCTTTTCTTGGTAGCCCAGCTTTTTCTAGCTGATTGATAGCAGTTATTGCCTGTAACCCTAATTTGACAGTTAAGAGTATTGTGTCTATAATGGTGCTAAAATAGTCTTTAAATTTTATTGTAATTCCAGTTCTCAGTAGTTATGTCTCATTTTCCAACTAGACCATCCACTCCTTGAGGGCAGGGTTTAGGTTCTAAATGTGTCTGTACCTCCTGTCACTCCTGCCTCCATTCTCTATTCCTGGATGTGGTGTGCCCCTCTGCTCAAAGCATTGTTTTTGGTTTAGGTTGAATCATCAATCCTAGTTGACGTGAATGCTTGAATTGAAACCGTTTTTAATTTTTGAGGACAACAGGTTGGAATTCTAGCTTAACTTTCTCCCGTAGAAACATGGAAGTAAATCACATGGATTTGCATTTTTGTCACCTGTCCGATAGAGATGATGCTTATGGTCAAGCATGTGTGCACATGATAGATGACTAACTGGCACTCAGGCAGACTTATATCTGAATGTGCTGAAGAGACCCAGAAACACAGTGGCTGAAGCCTCACTGTGCAGGGACCTAGGAATGATCAGGGTGGCCGGGGGCCTGTCCTGGCTGTGGGGCTGACCCAAGGTGTGAGCATTGTCCTTGGGGGAGCTGTCCGCTCCTCTTCCCTCTCCCACTTCCATCTTCCTGCTGTGCTAGTACTGCTGTTGAGCAGAACCTTCCACTTCATCCGTCGAACCTGTGCCTTTATTGTGCAGACACCACGGCATCAGAAAGCTGGCACCTGGCACTGAAGGTGTTGGTTTGCAATGGGGGAGAAATGGCAGCTTTTAGAAATCTTTTATTTCAATTGCATATTAAATAATGTTATGCTCTCTGGGACAATAGGGCTTTTCAGAAAATATAGACATAGTTTATGAAGATTTTTTATTACATTTTAAATAGAATTCTGTATTTTCTCTTGGCTTTATAACTTGTACAAAATATATCAAAAATATACAGAAGTGAATGAATAACTGTGAAAGCCGCAGATGTGCCGGATTAATCTGTATATTTTTATGCAAAGGACATTTTATGCCAGGACAGACAATAAACACATCCTTTTCCCTCCTCTCTAGTCTATTATTTGAATGGCTTCAGTACCCAGAAATTGTGTGCATTAATAGGTTGGTGAATCTAGTGGTTTATTCATTTGGCTGTTTGAGCCATAGACAATTGCTGGGGGGAGGCTTTGTGGGGGATTGCCTTTGATGATTTTGTAAATACTTTGTTTATGTAAGTTTTATTTATTTGTGGAAAAGTACACAAGAGCATCTTTTAGGTCAGAAATACTAGAAAAGAAGTGTCAAATACTAGCAGAGAAGGTCAGGTTAAGGTTCAAATGTCAGTGCCCAGATGAAAGTTTACTCCGGGCAAGCACACATGTGTGGAATAACAGAATTGAGTCTGCCCAGTATCTTTCCTGGGCTAAACACTTTCTAGAGAATTGCTGCTAATGCAGAAAATCTAGACTTTGGTCCCCAAACGTTTCTTGCATCGCTTTGACTTTTCACTTCACGGAATGCCTGTGGGCCTCTTTCTCCTGAGTTCTGATAGTACACCTCATCCACTGGCACGTGCACACATACACAAGCACACGTACGCACCCACACACATGGGAAAGAAACAGAAAACGGGATGGTCAGGCAATTGCTCTGAGTGGGAGCTCACAACTCCGTCTCAGACGGGTGAGTGTTCAGAGCCTGCAGTCGTAGCCCTGGGTCTTGCAAGGCAGAGGCTGTGTCTGCACCGCTACCTGGGGGTTGGGTTTGCATCAGCCACCTGTCGACAGGAGAGCAGGGGCAGGGTAGGTCCCGCAGAACACACCTGCTTTTTGAGCGCACATAACTTGCACTTGAAGAGATGAACAGAGCTGTGGTTCCTTACCACAATTAAAAAATAACGCAACATGAAGAGGCTAGGTCTGTTCTAAACAAAGCCTAGGTAGTGGGGGTGTTTCGATTATAGCTATTTTCTTGAGCTGCCAGCCACAGTGCTGCATGCGACGCTTTGAAAAGGAAAAAGAGTTTCCTTCGTGTTTACACTTTTTATTACTATATAGGATTAGGTCTGTTGCACACATAGAAGAGAAAGTCATTTTATTTTACACAAATCAGCTACTTAAAGTAAATTGAGATATATAGAATTTACCAATGAAATGAGTGATTTGATGTGAATAAAAGAGGTGGTATGTTGTAAATCAACACTGACAGCCAAATGGGGACAATTGACAGAGCACTGTAATCACTCCCAACATCCACTAAAGTTATTGATCCAGAACCTCTATAATCCCCTTCACATAACACAAGCAATTTCATATAATACCTGTAATAACGGCACATTC
>VSMD01118745.1:0-103716 GCA_008750895.1 Mirza zaza
AACTAATATATATAGAAAAAATTAGCCGGGCATGGTGGCGCATGCCTGTAGTCCCAGCTACTTGGGAGGCTGAGGCAGCAGGATTGCTTGAGCCCAGGAGTTTGAGGTTGCTGTGAGCTAGGCTGACGCCACGGCACTCACTCTTGCCTGGGCAATAAAGTGAGACTCTGTCTCAAAAAAAAAAAAAAGACCACTGTTCTCATACAAATCCTCACAACCTTTACATTGGAGGTGACAAATCAAACAGAGGTCCAAGAAGTACTAGCCAAAGGACAGACAGTAGTAAACAAAACTCTGCTCTCTTATTCAATGATCTTTCAGGATCAGCACATTATGTGCAACATAAAAACACACTAAAAAGATAATTAAAGCATGATTACAGGGGATTGCAGTATGTCTACATGTGTGTCTGTGTGCCATGTATGTGTTAAGAAAATAAAGGGTGTATAATAATTTTATTTGAGACCATGAGTTAAAAAGAAACTTTCCATGTAAGTTTGACAGATCACTGTAACTTACAAGGTCATGGAAATTTTTTATCAGCCCATAACATTTCAGTTTTCCTTTCCATATTCAGTGTCACAACAAAGAATAATCTAAAGACTCAAAGAATAATCAAGGAGCATAGACCCATATACAGAAGTATAATGTCAGTATTGTCAAGCACGGTTTTTCTTCCTTCTGCCTCACTCCCTCCCCTAGTCCCTTCCTTTTTCCGGTTTCCCTTCTTTCCAATTACCTGCCTTATCTCTGTTTGGAGGGCCTGGCTCACATGGTACTCCTGGTAGTTTATTGCTGGCAGTCATCTCTAAATCATTAAGATGATTCTGGGGATAGCTGGCAGTAGGGGGATGATGTAGATCAGCACTTTTCAAACTTTAATGTGTAAACTACACACTTGGAGATCTTGTTAAAATGCAGATTCTGACTCTGTGGTTTGAGGACAGGGCCTGAAAACTTTCATTTCTAACAAGCTCCCAGGTTACATTGATGGTTTGGGGTCCACATTTTTGAATGGTAAGAATATAGATAGTTTAAAAAATTACCCCAAAATAATTCATATTCAACTTTGGGGCATGTTTTACCATTTCAGTATAAGGATTCACCAAAGAGTAAAACCCTGGAGCTAAGACCCTGCAAGAGGAGCTGGAATAATAATAACTGCAGTAATTGATGGTAATAGCAGTTGCAGTAGTTAATAGTTATCATAGTAGTAGTAGAAGAAGCAGTAGTAACAGGAATTACCAGCAGGAAACATTTAAAGAGCACTTGCTATGAACAGATTTTCAGGTAATCATTTAGTTAATCATTAAAATGCCAGAAAATGAGTACTATTATCTCCATTGAACAGATGAGAAAACTAAAGTTAACTTTCCCAAGACAGGCAGGCTGCAGAACCACTGTATTACCCTGTCTCTGGCTATCTATCAAGGTCACCATCACTGTATCGTTAGTAATGGAGGTCGCCATTTCTTCAAGAAGACACACAGGAGGAAGCAATTGTTTAAAGGCCTTCTTTTCTAGCTCCTGTAAGGTACAGCTTAGATAAATAAATACATCATTGTAACTGATCAGTTTAGGTCAAGGTCAAGAAGAATTTTAAACCAATGTTTGACGAAACAGTTCAGACAATCTACTTTTAGGTAATCAAGATTGGCTGTGCTTTCAGAGCCTGTTAAGATGATGATGTTGTTTTAAACCTCTTGGCTTTATTTGTTAAGTAAGGTGTGATAGAGTAGAACAGTTTGCTTTTAAAGTTATCTTAAGACTAACTTTGGTTACAATATGAATTCCAACATATTTGGCTTCGAAGCTACATTTTACGCTTTTTAGAGATTAAGCTAAACATACATTTCTCAGTCAAAAAGCCCTGTAGGGTAACCCGATCTGAGCAGGGGCGCTTTAAGTCACTGCCAAATAAAAAGCATGATCGCCTTATTCCACACACACAAATACCATTCTAGGATAGGCCAATTAATCATGAATATAACTTTTCAGACATTACATAATTTCTCATAGACTTGTTTCTAATGCCTGCCAAAGAAAACATCAATTTGTATCACTATGAATAAATCTACACTTGAAAAGGAATGAAAGTTACAAACATGAAACAGTGAAACTCTGGTCACCTCTCTCATGCCACCCTCCCTCATAATTTCTCTAATAATTTTATTTTATAAAACTGGAATTAATAAAACAACCTAAAATGACATAAGCTGAAAAATTACTTAAATAAAATAAAAATGGGGAAATCCAAGTTAGTTTTATACCTGCAGAAGTGGCAACCTTTAAGATATGACTAATGGTACTAGAAAAACACATAATAAAGTCATCTGCACACTGCATACTCCTGGGTCCTCCAATATTCTACACACAACAATACATTGGTATATTAAATCACTTGTTACTATTTTTTAAATATTCTATTTTCCTATCTAAAATTATTATTATTATTTTTTTTTTTTTTTTGAGACAGAGTCTCGCTTTGTTGCCCAGGCTAGAGTGAGTGCCATGGCGTCAGCCTAGCTCACAGCAACCTCAAACTCCTGGGCTCAAGCAATCCTGCTGCCTCAGCCTCCCAAGTAGCTGGGACTACAGGCATGTGCCACCATGCCCGGCTAATTTTTTCTATATATATTAGTTGGCCAATTAATTTCTTTCTATTTATAGTAGAGATGGGGTCTCGCTCTTGCTCAGGCTGGTCTCGAACTCCTGAGCTCAAACAATCCACCCACCTTGGCCTCCCAGAGAGCTAGGATTACAGGCTTGAGCCACCGCGCCTGGCCTAAATTATTTGTTTTCTAAATAAATCTTTCACCCATACCTCCCTGGTTAATCAGGCGTAAGTGATTAATTTGAAAGTAATCCACCAATATTTACAGTCAACATTTTCAAATATAAATAATCAGCATAAGCCTGGTTAGTATATTATTTTAAAAATATACCTATTGGCCCAGGATTACCGTCACCATGTTTATGAAATTTCTTAACAGAATATTTACAAAGAAAAAAAACTAGGAAAACAAAAGCAATAAATTATTCTCATGCTAACTAATGGCTGTACTAAAGATATATTAGATTTTAAAGGGGTATGCATAAACTCACAACAGAATTATCTGAATAGTCCCCTTCCACAAACATTTTCAGGGTGTTCTCCTTCACACTACCCTTTTAAAAACAAAATTAATTATTTTCCATTTACTTAAAATTGGGTGGAAGAGTGCCTGCTTTTGAAACTTTCCTGAGGAAAATCTATCGCCCTAATCATCATTACTCAAAAGCATGCAAGTACCCATACATACATATGGTGCTCTGTGCTTTTAAATAAAGACCAAACCACTAATGTCAGATCTTTCATAGGTGTGTAGAAACAATCAGAACAGTGCTTCCCCGCCTTAGTTTCAAACTCTGGCCTCACCAGCCAGGATTTTGTTCAAACTTTATATGTTTTGCATTTAAAAAGATGCGTTTTTTCATTGTCTAAAAAAGATATTATATTACAATTCTAAATGTTTTTCCAAACTATGTAACTATGTATGTGTATGCAGATGTGTATATACATATAATACGTACCTATGTATATGCATGTACCTATGTATAAGGGCATGCTCCTCATTCTCTCCCCCAATTAATAATAATCAATAATAATAATAACAGCTCATATTTACTACATGTTTACTATGTGCCAGGTACTGTGTTAAGTGCTTAAATTATTTCAACAACCCTATGAGGTAGGTGTTATTCCTGTCCCAGTCTTACTGAGGAGAAAATTGCAGCACAGAAAGGTTAAATAATGGGCCCAAAGAGAGTGCTATAAGTGGCAGAGCTCAGATTCCAACTCAGACAGTTGATCTCAGAACCTGCAGATTCACACCTCTGTGAATCTCTAAATTAGGAACAGTAACCAGAACAGGATGGGATACTGTCATTACACACAAGTCAGGGGTAAAAGTCATTCTGGAAATGGGAAGCAGAGGTGAGTTTATAGTTGGAGTGGATATTAGAGGAAGAAGCTCTGGAAGGTCTATTATTGTCAGAGCAGATGAAGAGGAGCCCATTAACAATTCTCTACTTAATTCAAAAAGACTTTTAGGGAAGACGGGATTTCTGAAGTTATTTAGAACAGAAGGAAAAAAAGACAATTTACAGACAAGAGAGTCTAAGAAAATGATAGCACTTGGGAGGAGGCTCCAAAAAATAACGCAGTGAGTCAACAAAGAAGGTACCACCTAGAGGAAGTGAAAGCAAATGAATGGAGGGGGCAGGCTGGGGACCTAAGCAGCAGATGAGGGAAATGAGATAATCCAGGCCCTGCTGGTGACTGACTTTGATGCAGAGAGTGAACAGTTAAGAGTAGATGCAAAAGGAAATGAGAAGCCACCGCAAAGATTTAAGGGAAGGGTTAGCATGGTCAGGAAGTTCACATTCTAGGAATTTAGAAGAGAAGGCAAGAAAAAGAGAAAGACAAGCCTTAAAGCTACTGAGTTTAGTGGATTTCACAAAGACTGGTATTAGCCTGGACAAAGAAAAAAAATTGGGAGGAAAAAAAGCCAACCAGAAATTGTTCTAAATTCAATAAAGTCTTCAGAAAAAACTGCCAAGGCAGAACTTCTAGTGATTCACTCTGCCAGTACAGCTAATTGCTTAGCAATTACTGGACATTATGATAACAGAGACCATAGACATTTTTAAACTCTTACACTATGAGGATCTATGTCTCAAACCCTGGAAATTTTTATTAGTATTTAGGTATACTCTAGATAAAGGTCTCTATCCATGTCACCAGAATAAAGATGATAGTTTTTCAAAGAAAACTGTTATCTCCTCCATTAAGCCAGAGTTATCCTCAGCTAAGATGTATATATGAATAATTTATAGTCACCTGGAATGGTTAACATATGAGCATATTATTCCAAAGATACAGCTAGTTTTCTTAACAGGCCAGATCATAGAAATTCCTAAAAGCCTCTCTCTTAGTTAAAGGGATAAAATATAAACATTTATGAGGGGAAAACAACTTTAGTAGCTTATTGATTTAGCTTTAGGAGTATTTCACAAGTGAGTCCTTTTTAACAGCATACAACCAGGGGCATGTGTCTAATCAATACTGAACATCTACCTTGCAGTTGGGGCTCATGAATTAATCAACATCTACTCAAACTCAAAACCATCAGGCAAAAATCAACAGTGGCCTACATCTCTTTGAACACTGTAGAACCACCCAAACAATGTTTTCGTTTATAATGACAAGAACGAACTCAAACACCAACCACAAGCACCAAATGGGTAGTCTCTACTCATGATTTATTTATTTCCATGTTGTCTCTTTTTCCCAAGGAACTAATAGCAAGCACTAAGGTTCTCATATGCAACACTTGCTATATGGCTATACTAGCCTCATCATATAATGCTACAAACCAAAAGCTTGGAAGAGGCAGGGATTATCCTAAGGCCACAAAGCAAACTTGGGGAGGGTGGGGGATCTGGCTGTCCCCACTCTATTCAATGGTCAATGATTAATCTGAGCAACCTGTTTCCTGATCAGCATGTGAAACAACACAGGAAAAAATGGTGTATAAGCAGAAAGTTTTTCCTTGTGAGCTGCAAATTGTATAAAGAAGGTTTTATTTCTAATTATGGTCATATAATTACAGACACTTTAAGGAGAAGAGCCTGTTTGTTCTCCCTGGTGTGAGCAACTCACTGATTCAGGCTCTTTTGAAGCCAGCAGCCAAGTGGCAGTGGCTCTGATCCAGGAGTTCCTGGAGGAGAACAGATGGACAGCTATCCTAAAAAAGAGCTCCCTGATGTCACCCAGCAATGAGATGTGAGAGCTCAATAAATATACTGTCCTCATTCAGGTGTTGCATGTATAAAATAAAAGGGTTCACAGCATAAGTAGATATTTTTCTCACTGAGTAGCAGACAATACCCTGCTCGCCGCCCCCCCATTCTCTCCCTCACTTTATAATAAAGGCTTTCCAAGACTTCCCTTTTAGCATAAATCAACTCCCTCTAAGGATTATTTTTTCAGTTTTCTATTTAGTGTGGTTAAGGGAAAATTCACATTCTAAGTTTTCAGAACTTGTAACAGACAGTTTCTGAAAGGTAATTGACCCACCATGTATGTAGTAAAGGAATTCAGGGCACAGAATCTGGAATCACACTCACTGAGTATGATTCCTATCCTGACTTTCCTAGCTCTACAATTTACTAGTTATGTGATCTTGGCCAAGTATTTGGCTCCTCTAGGTTTTAGTTTCTACATCTGTAAAATTGGAATAATAATAGTTGTGGAAATTACATGAGATGATATATATAATATGCTTAAGACAGTACATAGTATGGCTTAAGCATCTCAAAAGATATTAGCAGGTATGAGTCATTACTATATTTCATGCAGATATTTTGGCCAATCAACATATTTTGAGCACCTGCTACTTACTTCAACTGTACAAGAGCACAGACTCCCTATTCATTATGCCATAGTAGATTCAAAGATTGAGAATGTATGACCTACACCTTGGAGAATTTACAAATTACATGGGGAGAGAGCATAAACATACAATTCAAGAATGTGCTTTCAGACAACATAATCTCGCAAACATACAGTGTTTCTTGCTTTCTTTAACAGTATGCTCTGTGCAAAGTTGGCAAGTCATGTTCTAAAAGGCAAGTTCCTTTACCCCTTTTAAAAGAAAGATATGGTAAATGTTTTAACAATTAAGTTTCTCAAGAATTATTCTATTTTCTATTGTAAGTTCATATGGCTAAAGAAATACTTGAGCATTTGTCACATATGGGACACTATATTTAATACTAAAATTAGGATTTTTGAGATTTTATTTCATTAAGTCTATATAGATGGAACATAAATTATCAACAGAAGTCTAAAAGTTGAGTAGAGTCCATCCACACAGGGCTTCTCTAAGGAGGTGAGTTTTGACACAAACTTTAAAGTAGAGGGTGAGAGAGATTTCAGGCAGGAACAAACCACAGAGGTAAAGGCAGTACACATGGTGGCTGTGATGATGTAAATACATAGGACTTGAGCAAGGATTCATGCAGGGACAGGGGAAAAAAAGGAGGTCCTTTAGATGGAGAGCCAACTTGGCAAGAGCCTCAAATGAAGAAAACAAACCCCTCTTAACTGACCACCACATAACAGCCTCACCAGGGCACAGCTCTTTATTTCCCCACAAAATCCTCAACACTAGTGGCTAATAAGCTATGCGTCTAGGACATGCATGCACTTCTGCTTCCACCTGTTGAGCTATGTGCTTGCATTTGTTCTTAAACCTGTTAAGGGCAGTTTTTCCTGTTACTGTAATTAAGTACCTTAATTAAATATTGTTATACAACATCCAATAAACTATGTGCACAAAAAGAGTTGCAGTCTCTATGGACACTTAGTTTAGCGTTTTTAGACATATTTGATTAATAGTGAAAAAAAACTGTACAAGATTAAGGGGGAAATTACAATCTAGAAGAATTCCACATTTGGATTGCTTTACAAGTGGCTTTTAGGAAACTGAGACTGAAAATCATTTAGAAAAAAGATGGGAAACTCTAAATCATGCTCAAAGAAAAGCCTGGAACCTTCATCAAACAACTGGCAAATATGCATACATGATGTATTTTAAAAGCTAAAATATTAGGCCAGGCGTGGTGGCTCACGCCTGAAATCCTAGCACTCTGGGAGGCTGAGGCAGGTCGGATTGCTCCAAGGTCAGGAGTTTGAAACCAGCTTGAGCAATAGTGAGACCCCGTCTCTACTACAAATAGAAAGAAATTAATTGGCCAACTAAAAATATATAGAAAAAATTAGCCAGGCATGGTGGCACATGCCTGTAGTCTCAGCTACTCGGGAGGCTGAGGCAGGAGGATCGCTTGAGCCCAGGAGTTTGAGGTTGCTATGAGAGCTAGGCTGACACCATGGGACTCTAGCTGGGGCAACACAGGGAGACTCTGTCTCAAAAATAAGCTTCTACTAAAATGAAACCAACTTCTTTCATTCTTGAAAATTATCCCAAAAAAACTACACCTGTAATAGAGGTAGAAATTTTTCTATTCAAACATACACATTTCTATGTCTATACTTACTATGTCTCTTTCAGCTAAGTTTGAGTGAAAATAGCAGGTAAATTAATTATAGCCTTTTTAAATATTTTCCCCACAAAACACCAATCTGAATACTGAATTAAACAGATGCTTGCATTGTGTAGACCCAGCCTTAATAAATTGTTTTCATTTTACCTAGCACAAAATAAATATATCTGGTACAAAAGAGGTCTAAATAGGCATTAAGTATGTCCAAAGCAACTTAAAATAATCAAAAAGGATAGATATTATAAGGATAATTCAGTCTGTGAAAAGCAATCATTTTTCAAATAATACAGTTTGTCACTGATCGATTTTAAGACCTAAATAATATTACTATAAAGAATGGTGGATTATCACCTACTTTTGTGCTCATGTTTTTCTTGAATGGGTTAAAACACGGGGAAGAATTAAACCTAGAATGTAGTAAGAAGAATTATTATTTTATTTCATGTGAATTCTTTTGAATATACACAGACTGCTTATAGATCTGAAACTAGCAGCCCATTAGGAGCCGTATCTATTTTCCCATTAATTATCCATAGCAGGTTATTAATCATAATTGCAAACAATTTGCCCAACTGATGGTTCCTTGGATTACTTGACATCACCATTTCACAGATAATTAGACTATGAAACCACTAAATAGGGATTGTGTCTTGGACTATGTCCTGTATATGATGATGAATACACTGGTGGCACTCAGTCAATGTATGACTAATGATAACGCTGCCATTCGTTTATTTTTTAAATACTTTATGTTCACAGAAAAAAAATATTTATCACAGGATTTCACTGTATGCAAGAGCATCTGTAACACAGGGTAGAAACGGAGTGTTTTCAAAACAGAACGCCTGGAAACATTAGCCAGAACTTAGGCGGCCAGTATTTTGAGATTTTTTTGGCAGGTACATAAAATAGATTTATCAGACATTCTGGTCAGAAAACTAAACTCCCAGCTCTAGGCAGAAGAAACTAATTTCATTCAAGATAAATCGTTACTTTCAAATTCACTAAGAATCCCTGGTAGAGACAAGCATAAAATCATGAAAGATGTGTCAGATACAACTGATGAGGCTTAAGCCACTACCACCTAGTCTTACGTAGCATTTCCCAGTAAGGAGCACAAAAAGCTTTACAAATTTTTATATAATTAATTGTAAATCACCAAACAAATCCTGACTATGGTGAGAACAATACTTAGAAACAGTCTGAACATTTTTAGCTCCAAGTTCTACCACATAACAAAAGTGAAAAATATTCAGCAAGGGAAAACAAAGGTTCTTGGCTAAAAGCTCAACTCACCATCTTGTACTTATCAAAGTCGTCTTAAGAGGCATTATTCTCATATTACTTTACTGTTGTCTAAAAACTAAACAATGTACATGCATTGGCTCAATACATATTTGCTGATTTGATGTCTTAATTTTTCAAGAAAGGAGCTATAAAACCTCTAAAGTTTTAACAACTATGTATGAAAACTTAAGATTTTTTTCTCCAAAATGTTAAGTTCATATGACAAATGACATAAATGAACTAAGAATTTTAAGGTACAGACTGAAATCCCAGCCCTTTATCACCAACTAAACCAGAGATTCAATATTGTTCTTCCTGACAGAACAACAAATATTATGAACATCTATTTCTCCTGTAGTAGTGGATTTTACTAAACAATATCTTTCATCTCTCTTCCTTCCTGCACTCATCACACTTAAAACTGAAATCACATACCATTACACTTGATTACCAACCAAAATATCTAGCATTCTCTGTTTCACATGCAAAAATCTTTCCCATTCAATCACACCACAAGTTTCTTAAGAGAGGAAGACTGTCTCTTAGACTTTTTATATTCTCTTCAGGGCCTTAACATATCATCAGGATATAATAGACTATTTAAAATTTTAAAATACTTATGTATCAAGTAAATGAGGGAGAGGGGGCCTGTAAAAAAAAAAAAAAAAGTAAATGATAATTTAGCCAAAGAAAGAGAAAATAAATTCTTGCATCTGGCACAAATCATGGATACTGGCTTTAATCAAATATCCTGGTATATAGAGTAGGATTAACAATTTCAAAAATTTTAAGTGAGTAAAAATTTTGATATTACAGTTACATAAAATGCAATTTCCTTTTCCTTAAGTTTTGCATTGTACATTGATTATTATTACCACAGATGAAATAAAGGACTTTCAGTTAAAAGAAATTTTCAAATAATAAAATGCCAGGTAGATCATTTCTTTTTCCTGGGGCACTTGTTGATGAGTTCAGATGTCTGACTCACGATCTGAGTTAGTTTACATAAGCCTGTGGAGTACTCTGTCTTGAGTTTTAGGGCGGCTCAGAGGGTCTCCTCTACCTAGATGCATCAGAGAGAAGCACATGACCACTTGGTCTGAATAATTCCTAGCCTAGCGAGCATAGGATCCAAGGGCAAAGATCACTGTGGAAGCTGCCAGTCTCCTGACAGGCACTGCAGTGGTAGTGGATGCTTATAAACAAAGGCAACAGGGTAAGAAAAACAGAATCCCTTCCAAGCCAGCATGAGAAAGAAACCTGAGGAAGGGCCAGCGGTGAGGGGCTGGGGAGATGGGGGCACTGAGGTGACCCAGAGCCCCTGGAGGCCCCTCAGTTCCCCCCAGTCAATAACCCAGTCCGTCACTACTTGCTGAGATTCTGACTCAGAAAGGATTTTAAATGATCTGGTTTTTAAAAAGGAGATTTTCAATTTCCCCAACAAGTCTGTCAGAGCCAAAAAAGGTTTCTTACAGCAGGCTCTAGTTGGCCAAGCAGAGGCACCTCCTGCTGAGCCGCTGGCTCCCCAGTTCAGATTTCCTGAATCACTCAGGCTCTCCTGAGAGGTTTCTTTATACCCACAGAAACAGTGAGGTCTCACTCCACAGGGATCTGCTCTAGGCGGTCCCTTGCCAGTTGACAGATATGACTCCTAATTCATTAGCAGTCTGCACTATGGGCAGTGGGGGAAGCGGTTTGAAGTAATGTACAGAAGCCTGAAAGGGGCCTTTGTCAAGCACCTGACTGGGCCAACACACTAATTGGTAGAGAACTGTTCATTACATCAACATCTAGGTCAAACCTGGAACAATGACGTCCTCAGTAAGATTTTATAATTGTATTTCCGGACTGTGTAATTTAAGAAAAAATAGTAGCACAGCAATATTAATGTTGATTATGATTCCACTGCCTTCCATTATTGAATATGCTTAACTCTTACTTCATTACTATATTTGATCCCCAGAACCCTGTGAGAAGAGAAAGAATAAATCTCCCAAAATGATGGAATGGGACACAGAGCTGACTTGACTAGGTCACTCCTTTACCTGTTTCCTGGGAGAGCCAGAATAAAAGTCTCAGGGGTACACTGAGGAAGGAACCTAAATGGATACATTCATTCATTAAACAAGCCTCTGTATCAAACCTTCATGTGAAGTGGTGGGCCAAGCTCTAGGATTTCACAGATGTAAAATGGTCCTTGCCCAAAAAGAGTTCTGAGATTACATGGAGTGAAAATATAGCATTTAGGCTGGGTCTTGAAGAATGGGTATGCACTGCCAGACAAAGACGGCTGGAACGTGTGCAACATGTGCAGAGGCACAGACCCAAGAAAGGACCTGGGTCGGGTTATTAAAAGCCATTCGACAAATATATAAAATAAGTACTTTGTATTCTCTCCTGTAAGTAGCACAAGTACAATGGTGTTTTCTTTTAAATACTAATAATAACACATTCCATTCTTGACTAGTCTAAAACTCAAGTGTCTAATATCAAAGCCAAATTCAATAATTATTGAGTATTCACAATTTACATGTTAATATACATATTAGGTATATGTGTGTGTGTATAAAAATACATATGGTACACACTCACTGTGCCCTGCATGAATTGCCCCTGGAACTGTGTGGTTATCTGTGCTTTATTTGTTTATTTGCCCTCCACCCTGTTGTGGGCTACAAGCACAGGCAATACAAGCTGCATCCGTTTTGCCTACTTCTCTGGCTCCTATACATACTCTATTTCAAGCACATAATGAGCACTCAATACATTCTTTCGAGGAATGTATATTGAGCACTGTATTATAAAAGAATCCCTAGTCTAGTAGAATAGAACAATGCCGAAAAATTAGTGATAATATAAGAGTTATTATTAAAGAGCTTTGAAAACCCAAAAGAGCAAATAATCCAGTTCAGATATCCTCCTCTATATCAACCTGTATAGACAATTTCCACCCCTTAATAATTTGCTTTTACAGTAAATACTCATCCAACAGAACCTATGTTTTTCTGTGAAGGAAATTTAAGCAATAAAAGTGACTCAATTTCCAGGTATAGGTTTCAGAAAATGCTTTATTCTCTGCCAATCACTGTGATTACTGGTGCCTTTGTGATGATTATGGGAAAAAAATGGTATTATCAAGAAAGACTGGAACAAAACTAACCTCAGATAGGCTTAGGAAATCCTCTCCATTAAAATCTGGGGGGAGAGGGACTAGTGAGGAGGGGAAGTGTGGAATGATTTTCCCACAATAAAAGAGATTTACATTTTGGTTTGGATACAGAGGCTAAAAGGACTCCTGTATCAATCCTCCAAATTCCAATATTAGATATTTAAGTTTTCAGATGTTAAAAAATAGTTTATGCCCCAAAGGCTCAATTAGAACCAAGTTAGAAAAAAAATAATTCAAGAGGAAACTGACCAATTCCATCATTTGATTTCGTCACAGGGCAGTAGGAATCATTTAACCAGCCTATAGAGACAGAAGTGTGGTTCTCTTGGCCAAAAGGCACAAAATTCAACTTTCTATTTTTCTGGCAAAAGAAGGAATGTCCAACCACCATAGCAGGAAGTCACAGAATGTCTAATTTTTAAAAGTTACTCAATTACATGGTTAAGTGGGGGGAGGGGCATTTAAAAAAAGAACAATTTCATGGTTAAGAAGTAATATTTTGATGGTAACGTTTTCATTTTTAAAACCCTACCACAAGTATTAAGTAGGGAATATCAGACTAAGATAGTTATTTCCAAGTAATGTCCCTTCATCTCAAAGTTAAAACTCTTAATATTGACTTGGCTTGTAACGTGGTTTTTAGTCATTCCCATTCTTTGAATCTTTGCCTAATACAAGCTTTCATTTGATTACACCACTCCCATTGATGTTTATAAGAATGTCTTGCTATTAACCTCTAACCCAATTAGTCACCAAACTGGCAGCATACATTGCTATTTGGAAGCCAACTGCTTATGAAGAAAGTTTTTTAAAAAATCTGAATAAAATGAGTTGTATTATAACCACTTTATTTATAGTTTTTAAAGAAGTAATCCAGGAAATCTGCAGTAAAAAATTCAGAGTAAAAGTAAGCGTCAGCCCACGGAATAGGGGCCATTTTGAATAAAAATAAGTTTAAAAATATAACAGTATAATCCACCTTCTACCCTGTGTCATCTCTTCCCTTTATTCTCCTACTAATACCTCTGTTCATCTCAGTAAATAACTCCATCCTTCCAGTTATTCAGGCCAATAACCTTGAAGCCTTCTCTTTTTCTAACATTCTTCATCAAGTTCATCAGGGAATTCTGTTGGCTGTTCTTCAAAATATATACTGAATCTGTCCCCTTCTCACACTCTGTCCACCATCACCTCCGGTCTAAGCCATCATATCTCTTGCTTGTTTTATAGCAATATCCTCCCAGCTGCCTCCTTGGTGCCAACTATAGCTTATTCTCAACACAATAACTGGAAACATCTTGTTAAAACACTGAGTCAAATCATGTGCCTCCCCCTGCAAAGGCATCCCGTCACTCTCAGCAAAGCAAGCGTCCTTACAATGGCTCAGGAAGCCTGGCATGTGCTAGGGCCTTCTTTCCAGTCTCTGCCCTCACCTCCCACTACTCTCCCCTCTCACTCCACCCCAGCCACACTGGCCTCCTATCTGTTTCTCAAACACATCAGAGCATATTCTCATCGTCAGGCTCTTTGCACTTGCTGTTCCCTCCTTCTGGAATACTCCTCCATGCATAGCATGCTCCCTCACTTCCTTTATAAGTTGAATTAAGGCCAGGCATGGTGGCTCCTGTGTGCCTGTAATCCTAGCACTCTAGAAGGCCGAGGCAGGAGGATTGCTTGAGGTCTGGAGTTTGAGACCAGCCTCAGCAAGAGAGAGAGCCCATCTCTACTAAAAATAGAAAACATTAGCTGGGCAACTAAAAAAATAGAAACAAAAAGTTAGCCAGGCATGGTGGTGAGGGTCTGTAGCCCCAGCTACTTGGGAGGCTGAGGCAGGAGGATACCAGGAGATTGAGGTTGCTGTGAACTAGGCTGACACCACGGCACTGTAGCCCAGGCAACACAGCGAGACTTTGTCTGAATGAATGAATGAATGAATGAATGAATGAATGAATGAATGAAGAGAAGTTGAATTAAATGTCTCAGGGGGCTTTTCCTAATCAAGCTATTTAAAATAGCAATCTTGCCTCACCACTCTGTCACTCCCTAACTCCCTTACTTTGCTTTATATTTCTCCATAGCAGGTATCACCAGCTAACAAGATATATATTTACTTATTACCTATCTCTTCCCATCAGAAAGTAAATGAATTTCATGAAGACAGAAGCTTGTCTGTTTTGCTCCTTACTGTATCTTCAATTCCTAGAACAGTGCCTGACACTACGCAGGAAATAATGGTTGAATTAATGAATCAATAAATGAATAAATGCCAGACTTCCTCCTTTCTACTCCGACTCCCTTTCCATACTGCTTCCACTAAGAGAATTGTCTGTTCATAATTCATTGATAAGGTTGCCTTGTATTTATGTGTCAAAGATCTGTTGTAAACATAATTCTTATTATCCTACTTAAGCCTACACCCAATAAATAAATAAGAACTTAAGAAATCAGCTTGCCTTCCCACTAAACATTAGGTGCTTGAATTTTTCCAATAACCTCTGCCAGTTTCTAAGAGCCAACAGTTGGCCGGGCGCGGTGGCTCACGCCTGTAATCCTAGCTCTCTGGGAGGCCGAGGTGGGCGGATCCTTTGAGCTCAGGAGTTCGAGACCAGCCTGAGCAAGAGCGAGACCCCATCTCTACTATAAATAGAAAGAAATTAATTGGCCAACTATTATATACAGAAAAAATTAGCCAGGCATGGTGGCACATGCCTGTAGTCCCAGCTACTTGGGAGGCTGAGGCAGCAGGATTGCTTGAGCCCAGGAGTTTGAGGTTGCTGTGAGCTAGGCTGATGCCACGGCATTCACTCTAGCCTGGGCAACAAAGCGAGACTCTGTCTCAAAAAAAAAAAAAAAAAAAAAAAAAAAAAAAATTTTAGAGATCTCTTATTCTGAACAATTGCTTTTTTTGTATTAGCAGAGAAATTAGACTAAGAAAGACACCTAATGTTGTGGCTTGCCTTAAAAATTCTCTTGACAAAATTGAAGAGTGGATATCTGATCTAAAACAAAGATAAAAATCCTTTGAACACTGCCCCTGTGGAAATAATGGCACAGGCCAATTTACCTTGTATCCTAGTGGTTGAAGTTCTGTCTTTCACCTGAGGAGCAGAGGTGTGATTTCAGTGCAGGAAGTGAGCCTGTTCTGATTTGATACTGTGTAACTTTCATCATTCATTTGTTCTCTTCCCTTCTCTGCACAGCTGTTGCTTTCCTGTATTCTGTGGGGGCCTTCAGGGCTTTTCTTTTTTTTTGAGACAGGGTCTCACTCTGTTGCCTGGACTAGAGTACAGTGGCATCATCAGAGCTCACAGCAACCTCACACTCGTGGGCTGAAGCGATCCTCCTGCCTCAGCCTTCTCAGTAGCTGGGACTACTGGCGTGTGCCATTGGGCCCAGCTAATTTTCTCTATTTTTGGTCAAGATGGGGTCTCGCTCTTGCTCAGGCTGGTCTCAAACTCCTGAGCTCAAGAGATCCTCCCGGCTCAGCCTTCCAGAGTGCTAAGATTACAGGCATGAGCCACTGCACCCAGCCATTTGAGGCTTTTATATATCTATGTATAAATGATCATTTCAAAAGCTGGGATCCTAGAAAATATGGCTGGACAAAAACATACGGATTATACCTTGTTTCTGACTACTGAGACTTTTCTTATTTGAGTTGTTTTTGTGGCTTTTCTGGATCTCGTGAAAACTGTACTCCATCTCTTTGACAATACCTCTTGATTCTTTGATTAAGTTATAACCTTGGTTAAGGCTTATTGGTTTCACTTAAAAGGATATTTTAGTTAAAAAAAAGTTCAAAAGCAAAAATGTTAGCTGCTTGTCTCAGCTAAAGTCTGCTGCATTCATCTTAACTCCTTCCTACTCCTTCCTCTCTGCCAACCATGGAGTTTTTGGCCAATCAAAGGCCGCCAATTGTTCAAATTATATTTAAATAAGGCAAGTCCTGAGCTGTGACCAATCCTGCTGTTTCTATACCTCACTTCTATTTTCTGTATGTCACTTTCTCTTTTCTGTTCATGGATCTTCTTCAACCACGCAGCAGTGTTGGAGTCTCTCTGAAAGTGTTCTGGTTCAGCTGCCCAATTTATAATTCACTCTTTATTCAATTAAACTCTTTTAAATTTAATTTGCCAGAAGTAGGTTCTGAAATAGAGCTCTAAGAGATCCCTAGGAGCACCGAGAGTTCAAGCGAGGTACCTGCTGGACCTGTTGTGTCCTTTGCTCTCTCACTGCAACTGGGGCTGTGGCTAAGTTCTCTCTCTGATTCCAAAGTGCTGCAGATTTGTGTTTTGAACTCTCTGAGTTTGTTTGAATAAACTTTTGATCCTAACCAGGTCAGAAGTCATGACAGAAACTAAACTAGGTCTGGGATCAGATTAGACTGATAATTAATTAGCTTAGATCCAGTTAGAGGCCTTAAATGTCTGACTGAGTCAGGCAGAAACTACCAGTAAATGGCAATCCTACAGGAGGTGTAAACTCCAGCTTCAAGGAATTTGCAGAGATTTTTGTGTTCTATCCGTTTGTTCCTTTTCCTTTTGCACTTGGGTAAGGAAAATTCATTGCCTGAGTTGATCACAGAGATCTGAGATCCAAAGCCAAGATTTAAAATGGAAATAGGATCCTTAATTTCTAAAGAACTGAGTACTGTAATTTCTGGCAATGCCTATGTATACATGTGTAAGTATTAGGCCCTGTAAGCAGGAAATGTTTACAGATATGGCAAAATTATTGCCTAACTAATAATTGCTTAAATTAATAAAATAAGTAATTAAAAGATTAATAGTATAAATAAAAGAAAATGATATTATCTAAGAGCTGGCTATTTAAGAGCTGGCAAAAAAATTCTTTTTTTATTTTTTATTTTTATAAAATTTTTATAAACATATTTTTGTTTATTTTTATTTTAGAATTTAATAATTTTTTTCTCTTTCTATTTTTTTTCTTTTTCCTAAGTTCCAGAATGCATTTAAAAAATTCTTTATAAGAGCTATTAGATTTGCTTCTGTCTGCATGTCTATATGTTTATATATCTATACATGTCATGTGTATGTGATATTTCACTACCAAAATATATAGGAGCTCTAATTAATTAGCTTAAGAAAATAAGCAGGCCGGGTGCGGTGGCTCACGCCTGTAATTCTAGCACTCTGGGAGGCCGAGGCAGGCGGATTGCTCCAGGTCAGGAGTTCGAAACCAGCCTGAGTAAGAGCGAGACCCCGTCTCTACTATAAATAGAAAGAAATTAATTGGCCAAATAATATATATAGAAAAAATTGGCCAGGCATGGTGGTGCATGCCTGTAGTCCCAGCTACTCGGGAGGCTGAAGCAGTAGGATTGCTTGAACCCAGGAGTTTGAGGTTGCTGTGAGCTAGGCTGACGCCACGGCACTCACTCCAGCCTGGGCAACAAAGCGAGACTCTGTCTCAAAAAAAAAAAAAAAAACCCAAGAAAATAAGCACTTAAATCAAATATTTTATCAAGAAGATAGAAACTAATTCAAAGCCTTTTAGTTCATGTAACTTTAATAATATAGTAATTGACCTCTGCTCAAATTTCTTTCGATTTTTTTGCACCCGGATTCACAATCTCTCTTTACATTCACCTTCAGAGGAAGACGACATGCACCTGAATACCTCAGACATATAATGCATCTCCTTCAATATTCTCTCAAATTCTCTAAGCTGATTTAGATTCTATAAACTTTACCCAGAGATCCACTCTTGTGCAGGACTTGTTCAGTACATTGATGATCTTTTGCTCTGTAAACAAGGTGCTCTCAGACTCATTCTTTTGAAGACTCTCACTGGCTGAGGTCATAATGCCGCTAGGTTTGAACTCCAGTGGGTGCACCCAACTATTACTTAGGATTTAAAATATCTCAGGGCACTCAAAAGCTCACTCCAAAATGCCTTGAGTCAATTTTGTCATAGCTCTCACTAGGACTTGCACATTGATGAAAGGAAAAGCTGCCACTATTTGCATAGATTCTAAATGTGTCTTTGGAGTCTGCCATGCTATTGACATGATTTAGAAATCTTATAGTTTCTTAACTTTTCTGATACTCATTGCCAATGGGCCTATAATTGCTGCCCTATCACAAGCTATCCACTTTTGTTCTAAGATTGCTATTGTTCATTGCCCAGCCCACACTAAGGAAATGAATCCTGTATCCCTAAGAAATGATAGAATAGACAGGGCTGCTAAATATGGGGTCAAAAATTGGCCCTCCCTATCCTTTTTCACTCAATTCATTACCCTGTTCTTATCTCTGTCTGATATTATTGCTCATCAGGCTAATGCCCCACAATCTGAAGAGGCTGGATGGATACAAAATGGTGTTAAATAATTATCAGATACATTGTATATTAGGCCAAACAGACTCCCTGTGGCCCCCTTTCTTTTAACTTTTTGGCTTGCACTTATCTCCCATCAAATGGGACATATGTGCAAATGGGGGATAATTAAGAAAAACAGGCCAGGTACAGTGGTGCACGCCTATAATCCTAGCACTCTGGGAGGCTGAGGCAGGAGAATTGCTTGAGCTCAGGAGTTTGAGACCAGCCTGAGCAAGAGTGAGGGCCTTTCTCTACTAAAAAAAAAATAAAATTAGCCAGTCCTCTAAAATAGAAACAAAAAATTAGCAGAGTATGATGGCTCAGGCCTATAGTCCCACCTACTCGGGAGGCTGAGGCAGCAGGATTGCTTGAGCCCAGGAGTTTGAGGTTGCTGTGAACTAGGCCGACGCCACGGCACTCACTCTAGCCTGGGCAACAGAGGCAGACTCTGTCTCAAAAAAAAAAAGAAAGAAAAGAAAAGAAAAATAAACACATATAGTTGGTACTGTCCTAGGACATACAATATCTCTGACCAAAGTATTTTCCAGTGCGGTATTTGTAAATCTCACCAAATCTCTGGAGGAAACCAACACTCTCCAGGAAGACCCCAAAGACCCACAATGCCCCTTGTGGCACTCCAAATTGATTGTATATATATTTATCTCCAGCTTTAGGCTTTTCTAACTGATTATTATTTACATGATTAGCAGATACACTAAATGTTACCCAACTAGGCATGCTGATGCTATAACAGTGGCAAAGAAATTAGTAACTAAGATTATTCCTGGTTCTGGTATTCCTTTATGAATTGAGTCAGAGAAAGGAACCCATTTTACAGCAGAAATAAACCACTTGCTTGCAAAGGCTCTAGGGTACTCATTAAAATTTCATAACCCATATTATCCCCAATCCTCAGGGCAAGTGAAATGTAAAATCTAGAAATAAAAAAGGACTTTGAGAAAAGTCTGTCAAGACACTAGACTTAGGCTGGGTGTGGTGGCTCCCACCTGTAATCCTAGCACTCTGGGAGGCCGAGGTGGGAGGATCTCTCAAGGCCAGGAGTTCGAAACCAGCCTGAACAAGAGTGAGACCCCCGTCTCTACTAAAAATAGAAAGAAATTAATTGGCCAACTAAAATATATATATATATATATATATATATATATATATATATATAAAAATTAGCAGGGCATGGTGGCGTATGCCTGTAGTCCCAGCTACTCGGGAGGCTGAGACAGAAGGATCGCTTGAGTCCAGGAGTTTGAGGTTGCTGTGAGCTAGGCTGATGCCATGGCACTCTAGCCCGGGCAACACAGTGAGACTCTGTCTCAAACAAACAAAAAAAAATACACTGGACTTAAATGTCCAGACACATTACCTTTGTCGCTTATAAGAATCCAGAATGCTCCAATTAGGAGACATCGATTAAGCCCTTTTGAAATATTGTTCTGTCACTCCATGCCTACTGGTACCTCTAAACCAGGGATCCTCTAACTTTTTAAACAGGGGGCCAGTTCACTGTCCCTCAGACCGTTGGAGGGCCGGACTATAGTTTAAAAAAAACTATAAACAAATTCCTATGCACACTGCACATATCTTATTTTGAAGTAAAAAATCAAACTGGCAAAAACACCTGCATGTGGCCTGCGGGCTGTAGTTTGAGGATGCCTGCTCTAAACTTTCTACTCCTGGGCTGACTGGACACTATGGGGATTTAAGTGAACAATTTGATAACATGACTATCTACATGCAGGCATTAACTAATATGCTTGAAGCATATCAAGAGGTGAAAGGAGCAGGGCCACTGCCATTTGACAAGCCTTGCCACCCTTTTTGACCAAGAGATCATGTGTACATCAAAGTTTTTTTTTTTTTTGAGACAGAGTCTCACTGTGTTGCCCAGGCTAGAGTGCTATGGCATCAGCCTAGCTCACAGCAACCTCAAACTCCTGGGCTCAAGCAATCCTTCTGCCTCAGCCTCCCGAGTGGCTGGGACTACAGGCATGTGCCACCATGCCCGGCTAATTTTTTCTCTATATATTTTTAGTTGGCCAATTAATTTCTTTCTATTTTTAATAGAGACGGCGTCTTGCTCTTGCTCAGGCTGGTCTCGAACTTCTGACCTTGAGCTATCCTCCCGCCTCGGCCTCCCCAGAGTACAGGCATAAGCCACCGCACCTAGCCTACATCAAAGTTTTTGGAAGACATGTGCTGTCAGCTTGCTGGTAAGGCTCTTATGTAGTACTGTTAACCAGCTACACTGCCATAAAAATAAAAGACAAGGAAAGAAATTAAAAAGAAAAAATAAAAAGAAAATAAAAAATAAAAAACAAATCCTCCTGTATTCATGTGAGACACACTAAACTACACCTAGACAATTAGAGGATGACCCCTACAGGCGACCTGAAAGTAAGGATTTCCAAGGCCAGTTCTCAGAGTAATGAAGTAGACATCTTCACCACATAGCTTTTCCCCAACATCATGGATCAAGAAACACCATTTTTCATCTAAATACTCCTTTTCTCCTTTTTGCCTCCCCCCACCATATGATCATTTTTAAACACTTCTTTTAAGCCTCCCCCTTCAAGGATTGCAAATTTTTCCCTCCACGTTGAAAACAGGAATAATGCTGGATCTTTTCTGGGTGACATACTAGGGCAATATTGTGATCAAACCCCATGGTTTGACTCCACAGATGACATTCTTGCACTTCTTAGATAATGCTGACACTAACCCTGATGATATCAAGCCAGGCATCTGCAACCTGGGGTAGCTTACTAGCTCCCCTTGCTAAGCTGACAGTCACTAAAGATTACATATGGACACACTAAAAGTCTGGACTGACTTGGTGAGGTGATAATACCAAACCCTGTAACTGCCAGAACCAGACCAAAGGCTATTTATTTTTATTTTTTTTATTTTTTTATTTTTTTGAGACAGAGTCTCACTTTATTGCCCAGGCTAGAGTGAGTGCCGTGGCGTCAGCCTAGCTCACAGCAACCTCAAACTCCTGGGCTCAAGCAATCCTGCTGCCTCAGCCTCCCAAGTAGCTGGGACTACAGGCATGCGCCACCATGCCCGGCTAATTTTTTTTCTATATATATTAGTTGGCCAATTAATTTCTTTCTATTTATAGTAGAGATGGGGTCTCGCTCTTGCTCAGGCTGGTCTCGAACTCCTGAGCTCAAACGATCCGCCCACCTCGGCCTCCCAGAGAGCTAGGATTACAGGCGTGAGCCACCGCGCCCGGCCCCAAAGGCTATTTATATCAAATATTTTGAAACCTGTTCTGTTCCCACAGGCTGGCAGGGACACATGGAAACTGGAGATCTGGAAGTACCAATGAGGCAGAAGAGGCAGGAAACATCAGACTGGGAGGTCACACATTCCAACCTGAACATATCTGCAAATTACACTGGTCTTTTGATCTTGCGTGGCAATAAAGTATACAGGTGGTTCCCACCTAGATGGTCAGGATGCTGCGGACATGGTTATTTGACACCCTCTGTTATCAAGGACTTTACTTTAAATGCCAGCCAATCTACAAACTTGGATCTTTGGTTCATAAAGTGGTATCTGATACCATACAAATGTACTACATAACGATGTTATAAAAACACATTTGTATATCACAATTCTAAGTTCTTTTTGGTGCTCAGGACTCTTTTCCCAGAATTTGGAACTCATGAGATTGAAAAGACAGTTTTAAATCTCTCCGTGGTAGTAGAGTAAGAGGTCAATATCAATATGCAAGCATTGGGAGCACTCCAGTCAGAAGTCAACAGCCTGGGCACTATTGTGTTTCAAAATTGTTGTGTCCTGGATTCCCTGACAGCCCAACAGGGAGGAGCTTGTGTGGTTATTGGCAAAACATGCTGTTTCTATGTAAACCACTCAGGGCAAGTAGAGACTGATCTACACCTCTTTTTTTTTTTTTTTTAGACAGAGTCTCACTCTTTAATCCCTGCTAGGGTGCAGTGGCATCATCATAGCTCACTGCAACCTCAAACTCCTCAAGCAATCTTCCTATCTCAGCCTCGAGAGTAGCTGGGACTACAGGCATGTGCCACTACACCTGGCTAACTTTTCTATTTTTTGTAGTAACAGGCTCTCACTCTTGCTCAGGCTGGTCTGGGACTCCTGAGCTCAAGCAATCCTCCTGCCTCGGCCTCCCAGAGTAATGGGCTTACAGGCATGAGCCACTGCACCTGGGCTTTTAACCTGTTAAATAAGTGAGATTCCCTTACTTTCCCTTGAAATTAGAAGAAAATCTAGTTGTATGCACTCAGGGTGCCACACTGACTCCCTCCAGATCCAGAAGAGCCCCTTAAATAAAGGTCACTCGTGGTTCAAAAGGCAAGAAAGAAGAGTTGAAGAAGCACCTAAGTCCTAATTCTCAGGGTTCTCCACACACAAGACCCTTAACCAGCTGTCTTTCATCACAGTTGGTTTATGATACCCAGAGGGGCCCTGTCAATGACTAAAGGCTTTGGCGGCAACCTCTGTGTGAACTTCCTACTTTTTATGAGCTGAACCTCAACATCTTCTTTTCCCTGTTTGTGTTAAGGCCCTGGCAAAAAGGTTAGAGGCTGATGTTGATCAGCCTCTTTCCCTCAGCCTACACTTTCACTGTGGCCACATAGGTGATTCCAGTGGACTTTGCTGAGTCAGAGGACTCTCCACTGTGTTCCCAGACCTCCCTGGGCACACCTTGGTCACTTATCGGACAGACTGCTAGTTCAAATTGTCTTCCATCCCACTGGGCTAGAAGCTTGTAGGATGAGTTTGCATCTCGTTTGACTTCTTCATATCTTTATTTCCAAGCACAATACCATTTATCTACTCCTGGGTGTCTCTGAATGGTGATGCAGTGAATGTTGTTTTGCCTTTACTTAGTCCTTTTTTTTTTGTTTTGAGACAGAGTCTCACTCTGTTGCCCGGGCCAGAGTGCCATGGCGTCAGCCTAGCTCACAGCAACCTCAAACTCCTGGGCTCAGGCAATCCTCCTGCCTCAGCCTCCTGTGTAACTGGTACTACAGGCATGCACCACCATGCCTGGCTAATTTTTTTTCTACATATATTAGTTGGCCAATTCATTTCTTTCTATTTTTAGTAGAGACGGGGTCTCACTCTTGCTCAGGCTGGTTTCAAACTTCTTTTTTTTTTTTTTTTTTAGCGTATTATGGGGGTACTAGTATTAAGGTTACATATATTGCCCATGCCCCCCTCCTCTGGTTTCGAACTTCTGAGCCATCCTCCTGCCTCAGCCTCTCAGAGTGCTAGGATTACAGGCGTGAGCCACCACGCCTGGTCTTTTATTTTTTATTTTTTGTAGTTTCCAATGTATGTATGTGTGTGTATATTTTAAACAGAAAACATGAATTGCTTTTATAGTAAGAAAAAAGTCATAGAATTATCTGGCTGGCTATTTCAGAGACTGGGTGCTCTAGATTACTCCTGTTTTTTCCAGTGGTATTGAAATAGAAGAAGCCTTTGCCAAGAATGAATATGTTCTGAGATGAAGAAATTCAGGGAATATGGAACGGTAGGGCATGGCCTAAGCTGGCTTCTTGTGGAAGCAGGGTCATTGAACCCCTTAATGGTCCAGGTGTCAATGCTAGTTTTCCAACTTAAGAACTGTCTTAAGTTGAAATAAATGGAACATGAGATTCTAGTTTGGATTTTCTTTTTTTTTGAGACAGAGTCTCGCTTTGTTGCCCAGGCTAGAGTGAGTGCCATGGTGTCAGCCTAGCTCACAGCAACCTCAAACTCCTGGGCTCAAGCAATCCTGCTGCCTCAGCCTCCCAACTGGGACTACAGGCATGCGCCACCATGCCCGGCTAATTTTTTTTTCTATATATATTAGTTGGCCAATTAATTTCTTTCTATTTAGAGTAGAGACGGGGTCTCGCTCTTGCTCAGGCTGGTTTTGAACTCCTGACCTCGAGCAATCCGCTCGCCTCGGCCTCCCAGAGTGCTAGGATTACAGGCATGAGCCACTGCACCCGGCCTCTAGTTTGGATTTTCAATCTGTAAAGAATATTATTCTAAAAATGAGTAAAGTTTATGAAAAGCCCAGGCTTCACCACTATGTAATATATCCATGCAATACAACTATACTTGTCCGCCTTAAATTTATACAAATTTTTTAAAAAAGTAAAATTCTAATGGGATCTCTGAATTATATGTTAATGTAAAAAATGTTAATCTCATCATGTTGATGGGTGCCTTGTGGCTGTATTAGAATATATTTTCTGTTTAATAAATATACACTGAAGTGTTTTAAAAAAATACTAGTTTTCCTAGGGAAAGTCCTAGGGTGTAGGATTTGGGAGAGCAGACTTTGCTACTTGGCACAGAAATATTTCAATATTTTCATAACTATAATGGCTATCCTGTTGCATGTAGACTGATTATAGTCTCTAGGTTACAAGAGGTAAAACTTCAGTGCCCAGCACAATTCTTACTTACAAAGTAGTGTGAGATGACAGAGGGTCCTTGACTTCTTCAAGTGAGTCAACAATGGAATTTTGTCCAGTGGTGTAATGGGTTGGAGTTTATGAGCTCTGCTGTCCCTTCCAAACATGGAACATTTTTGTGGTTTAGTGGTCAACTCTGTGGGTTCAACCACCATCGCCTCCTTTGCCTGACTATTGTCTCTTATCGATTTTTAAATTTAAGTTATTTTACCTGGGTCTGGTCCCATTTGCTCCTATGTGTCTATGAAACATTCCAGCCCACTGGAAGTGGAAGGCTAGAGGCCAGGCTTTCAAGTCAGGCCGGTCTGGGGGTGGGTCTGCTTCATCTTGCTGGGTGAGTGACTTTAGGCAAGTGGGGAAATCTGAGTCTCAATTCATTCATCTCAAAAGGTGAACATAATTCCTACCTCCCAGTACTGTCGGGATTAAAGATGGTGCAGAGCCCCGAGCCTGGCAGAAATAAGTACTCAATGAATTGTGGCTAAATTCCTGATATAAAATGGTATAGTATTTGCATATAATCTACACACATCCTCCCATATCCTTTTTTTTTTTTTTTCAGACAGGGTTTTGCTTTGTCAGCCTAGCTGGAATGCAGTGGCCCTGATCATAGCTCATTGTAACCTCAAATTCTGGGACTCAAGTGATCCTCCTGCCTTAGCCTCCCAAGTAGCTGAGATTACAGGTGTATGCCACCTTGCCCAGCTAATTTATTTTTATTTTTATTTTTTTCTCCTCCAAAAGCTCCTCTGGAACTTTCCCAGCTACTTTTTAAAATTTGTTTGTAGAGATGGCATCTCTCCCTATGTTGCATAGGTTGGTCTCAAACTTCTGGCCTCAAGGGATCCTTCCTCCTGGGCCCCCCAAAGTGTTGGGGTTATAGGTGTGAGCTACCACACCCAGCCCCCCTATATACTGTAAATCATCTCTAGATTATTTATAATACTTAATACAATGAAAAGGCTATGTAAATAGTTGTTATACTGTATTTTAAATTTTGTGTTATTATGTATTGTTGTTTTTATTGTTTTTGTTTTGTTTTGTTTTACTGAATATTTTGGATCCCTGGTTGGTTGAATCTGTAGATATTGAAGGCCTGAATTAGCCAGACTGGAGCCAGACTGGGTTCACTCCCTGCCCCTCCACTGACTAGCTCTATGACCTTGGACATATTCTTTAAACTTGCTGTGCCTCATTTTTCCCATCTGTAATATGGAGATCATAATAACACGTCATGGGGTTGTTGTGACAAGTAAATAGGATAATGTACATAAAGGACTTATAAAAGGAAAAGAAACTTTTTTCTGTCTACTCACACACTCAACACAGACACTTTCTGTGATCAGATGTGTGAGGGTTTCTGTGTATCCTATAATTCAATCTGATTTTGATCTGGAGGTAGCATCAGATCTGCAGGTTAAGGGCTCAATCCCATAAGACTGCTCCGCACTTCAGATGTCAATTGCAAGGTTGTCACCTATACTTCTGACTGACCAGCTATAAATGGGGACTCCTTTTATCCCCTCTTTGGGTTCAATTAATTTGCTGGCATGGCTCACAGAACTCAGGGAAACACATTTATTGGCTTATTTATTTATTTATTTATTTTGAGACAGAGTCTCACTTTGTTGCCCAGGCTAGAGTGAGTGCTGTGGCGTTAGCCTAGCTCACAGCAACCTCAAATTCCTGGGCTCAAGCAATCCTCCTGCCTCAGCCTCCCGAGTAGCTGGGACTACAGGCATGCACCACCATGCCCGGCTATTTTTTTTCTATATATATTAGTTGGTCAATTAGTTTTCTTTCTATTTATAGTAGAGGCGGGGTCTTGCTCTTGCTTAGGCTGGTTTCGAACTCCTGACCTCGAGCAATCCACCCGACTCGGCCTCCCAAAGTGCTAGGATTACAGGCGTGAGCCACTGCGCCCGGCCTTATTGGCTTATTATAAAGGATATTACAAAGGATAGGGTTGAACAGCCAGTGGAAGAGACGCATAGGGTGAGGTGGGCGGGGGCAGAGCTTCCTTGCCCTCTCTGGGCTTCTGCATGTCCAGCACCCCAGAAGCTCATCACATCCTGTCCAAGAGTTTTGTTTTTTTTAATTATATTTTTAACTTTTTTCTTTTTCTTTTTTAATTCTTTTTACTTTTTAAAATTTTCTTCTTAACCAATTAAGTATTTTCTTTGTCTGGCTTTGTCTAAGAATTTTTATAGGCTGGGCATGGTAGCTCACACCCATAATCCCAGCATTTTGGTAGGCCAAGGAGGGAGGATACCTTGAGACCAGGAGTTCAAGATCAGCCTGGGCAACATGTCTCTACAAAAAGTTAAAAAAGTAGGTGGTGTGGTGGCATGTGCCTGTAGTCCCAGGTACTTGGGAAGCAGATTGCTTGAGTCCACGAGTTGGAGGCTGCACTGAGCTAAGACTGTTGCCACTGCACCCAAGCCCGAGTCACAGAAGGAGACCTGTATCTAAAAAAAAAAAAGAAATGTTTTTGTAGAGCTTGATCTCCAGCCCCAAACCCCACCTTCCTGGATGTCAGTGGGTGGGGCTGAAAATTCCTGAGGGAAAAAAATAACTTTTATCTGAGTCCTTTTACTTTATCAAAAGCAGAGAGACATTAAAATGAGATAGCAATAAGGACCTTCTTCCCCTTTTGATCTGTGCATTCATCTCTTGAAACTGTTTGCTATTAGGCCAGGCATGGTGGCTCACGCCTGTAATCCTGGCTCTCTGGGAGGCCGAGGCGGGAGGATCACTCAAGGTCAGGAGTCCAAAAGCAGCCTGAGTAAGAGCCAGACACTGTCCCTACTAAAAATAGAAACAAATTAATTGGCCAACTAAAAATATATAGCAAAAAATTAGCCGGGCATGGTGGCGCATCGGGAGGCTGAGGCAGGAGGATCGCTTGAGCCCAGGAGATTGAGGTTGCTGTGAGCTAGGTTGATGCCACGGCACTCTAGCCCACGCAACAGACCGAGACTCTGTCTCAAAAAAAAAAAAAAGTTCCAAACTGTTTGCTATCGCCACAGATAGCTATAAATTAACCTAATAATGCCACATTGGCCCCTATAACCCACACTCTATAGCTTAACAATGCATAGCCAGCCAACACTAATCAGTGTTATTTCTGTAAGCCAAAGAGAATTCCTGACAAACAACTTTGTATCAGCCCATTCCCTGTCTCCCTTTTTTTCCCTTTCAAAGCCTGCTTGTAACAAAGGCTGAAGGAAGCTCATAGCCAAGGTTACTTGGGTTTGAATCTTCTGGGCAGCTGTCTTCACTTTGGCTCAAGTAAACTCTATATTTTGTGCCTCATCCTCTGCTTTTTGGGTTGACACGCCAATCCTCTAATCCTCCAAGGACTAGGTCTTTCTGGTGACTGGCCCCATCCTGAGGCTGTCTAGGGGGTCCACTCTAAGTCACTTCATTAGCCTCAACTCAGGTGATCTGAAAGGGGCCATTATAAATAACTAAAGACACTCCTGTCACTCAGTTTTAGGTGCTCTGTGACAGGAGCCAGGGACAAAAACCAAATATATTTCATATTATATTATACCACATGCTTAAAATAGTGCCTGACACATTATAAGTGTTCAATAAAGATCAGCTATTATTAGAATGATTATTGATAGATGTTTGGTCATTTATGTGCTTTGAGCTTACATGGTGAAGATGAATGAGATGAGTCATGAGATATAAATGGTCTTGGTTAAATAAGCCCACATCCTACTGGTGGAGAGAGACAGGTACACAAACAACCTCAAGCTGCTTTTCTGAGAGCTGAAATAGGAGTATTCCTACATGCTATACTAGCCCAGAGAAGAGGGTGATTCATTCTGCCTATCCATGTGGTGTCAGAATAAAAATGTTATTCTACCTGCATGTGGCCCTGATTCCTCCTTTTGCATCTAGGAAACATTTGGGCCCACTTAAAGTAGAGGCCTAGGGGCCAGGCTTTTAAGTCGGGCACTCCAGGGGTGCAGGGAGCGGAGAGAGAGGAGTGCAAGCGAACACCATGTAGAAGTACAGGGTGTGTTCGGTGGAGGTCAGAGCCAAGAAAGGCCAGGCAGAAAAACTAGTTGGGGCTGGGATATAGAAGAGACTGAGCACCTCCACCCTAAAGAATTTGGACTAAAAATTGGGGCATAAAATATTTTTGTTAAACAAATGATATATATTTTTTTTTTTTTTTGAGACAGAGTCTCACTTTATTGCCCAGGCTAGAGTGAGTGCCGTGGCGTCAGCCTAGCTCACAGCAACCTCAAACTCCTGGGCTCAAGCCATCCTGCTGCCTCAGCCTCCCAAGTAGCTGGGACTACAGGCATGTGCCACCATGCCCGGCTAATTTTTTTCTATATATATTAGTTGGCCAATTAATTTCTTTCTATTTATAGTAGAGATGGGGTCTCGCTCTTGCTCAGGCTGGTCTCGAACTCCTGAGCTTAAACGATCCGCCCACCTCGGCCTCCCAGAGAGCTAGGATTACAGGCTTGAGCCACCTCGCCCGGCCAAACAAATGATATTTTAATACAGTAGAATATTGTGGGACCCTAGAAGCAGGTCCTTTGGTCCAGCATATAAAAACTATATAATAATGTTCGCATAGGGTTTCACTCTTGAGAGCTTCCATTTGGTAAAAGAGAATTTCCAAAATTTTGCAGAGTGGGTGAAGGGTTAGGTTTCTTGAAAGCAGACAAGTCAGTTTCCTTTCCCTTTTCCCGGTCACTGTTCCAAGGTTCAAGTAATTGTAAGGTGCCTCATTATCACACCTTGCTGGGGACAGGTTCTACAAATCATTCACGCCCAGTCCTGTAACCTGTAGGCCACACCCTGACCTTTCATGCAAACTTTCATATCTGCTGCCTTAAGGGTTTTCAGCGCCGCATTCTTTTCCTTAGTCTCTCCTCTTGTTCACAGTATGTCTGCTTTACCCCAACCCCATAAGGGCAGAAATATTATTGGTCTCTTTATTTTTAAATCATTTCAGACATACAAAAAGGTTGCAGGACAAGTTCAAAAAATTCTCGTATACTCTTCACCCACATTCCCAGTTTTGTTTTGTTTTTTTTTTTGAGACAGTCTTACTCTGTTGCCTGGACTAGAGTGCCGTGGCATCAGCCTGGCTCACAGCAACCTGAAACTCCTGGGCTCAAGCGATCCTTCTGCCTCAGCCTCCTGAGTAGCTGGGACCACAGGCATGTGCCACCAAGCCTGGCTAATTTTTTCTCTATCTATTTTTAGTTGTCCAGCTAATTTCTTTCTATTTTTTTAGTAGACGGGGTCTTGCTCTTGCTCAGGCTGATCTCAAACTCCTGAGCTCAAACTGCCCTCCTGCCTCGGCCTCCCAGAATACTAGAATTACAGGCATGAGCCACCACGCTAGGCCATTCCCAGTTGTTAATATCTTACATTTGCCATTCATTTTTATTAGTTTCTCTTTAAGTATATACATCGTTATGGGCTGAATTGTGTCCCCTCTAAAATTCAGTGTTGAAACCCTAACCTTAGAATGGAATTGTATTTCGAAATAGGACCTTTAACATGATAATTAAGTTAAAATGAGGCTGTTAGGGTGAGCCCTAACCCGATCTGACTGGTGCACTTATAAAATGAGGTTAAGACATACAGAGAGAGACATCAGGGATGCATGTGCACAGAGCAAAGGCCAGGACACAGCAAGCACACAGCCATCTGCAAGCCAAGCCTGGCGGTCTCAGGAGGAACCAACCCTGTCAACACTTTGATTTTGTACTTTAAGCCTCCAGAACTGTGAGAAAATAAATTTCTGTTGTTTTAAGATACCCAGTCTATAGTATCTATGGTATCTGTGGTATTCTATGGTAGTCCTAGCAAACTAATACATAACATTATTTTTTTCAGATCCATTTGAAAGTAAGCTGTAGACATGATGTTCCTTTATCTTTTAGAGCAAGTACAGTACATTATCTTGCATTACCACAATATGATTAGCTAAATCAGGAAATTAACACTGATAAGATGCTATTACCTAATTATAGACTTTTTTCATATTTTTCCAATTGTCCAACAATGTCATTTATGGCAAAAGAAGAAAGAAAAAAGAAAAAAATGAAAGAAAAAAATTTTGGTCCATAAGCCAATCCAGAATCACAAAGCATTCAGTTGTCCTATCTAGAACAATTCCTCATTGTTTGTCTTGTATGGCCTTGACATTTTCAAAGAGCACAGGTGATTTATCTGATTTAACTTGTAGAATATCTCTCACTTTGGTCTTGTCTGATATTTCCTCATGATTAGATTCAGATCTACTAGTGTGTTCCAAAACTTCAGGGCTGTCAGGGCTGTGCTTTTTTCCTGAATAGTTTTAGCATTCTAGGTCTGCGATCTGTCTTCTCAGTGTGAAAATGAGAAATTTGTAACAGTTTTTAGGAGACTCATTGCTTTAGGAAAATAATTTCATTAAAATTTTGAGACTCGGCCGGGCTTGGTGGCTCATGCCTGTAATCCTAGCACTCTGGGAGGCTGAGGCGGGCGGATTGCTCAAGGTCAGGAGTTCGAAACCAGACTGAGCAAGAGTGAGACCCCGTCTCTACTATAAATAGAAAGAAATTAATTGGCCAACTAATATATATAGAAAAAATTAGCTGGGCGTGGTGGTGCATGCCTGTAGTCCCAGCTACTCGGGAGGGTGAGGCAGCAGGATTGCTTGAGCCCAGGAGTTTGAGGTTGCTGTGAGCTAGGCTGACGCCACGGCACTCACTCTAGCCTGGGCAACAAAGCGAGACTCTGTCTCAACTAAAAATAAAATAAAATAAAAAAATAAAATAAAATAAAAATTTCAGACTCATTACAAGCTATGAAGTGTTGTGTCCTCAGTGCATCGTATCAAAAGGCACATCATGTGTGTTTGCTCCATTACTGGATGGTGTTAATTTTGATCACTTGGGTGAGGTGATAGCTAACTGTCAGGTTTCTCCACTGTAAATTTACCATTTTCATTTTTTGTTATTAATATTTTTGGGGGGCAGGGGGAGAGATACTTTGAGACTATGCAAAAGGGCTGCCGGAGAAAATACAGGAAGCCCAGTTGAATTTGAATTCCAGATAAACAACAAATACTTTTTATTTTTATTTATTTATTTATAAAGCCAGTCAAATTTAGTAGTGGGAGGTTGAATACCAACTTTAGTGACACTAATATTAATAAGTTCTGATAACCCACTACCATTGGACCAGCCAACAAATACTTTTTAAAGTGTAACTATGATTTCCAAAAATTGTTTATCAAAAATTCTAACTTAATTGGGTGTCTTGTGTTTTTATTTGCTAGATCTGACAATCCTATATGTAAATACCTTGCTCCACATCTAACTTTCACCAAGTTGTTTTGACATCCATTGAGGACTCTGAATCAGATTTTACTATGATTTTGCCGAATGGTGATTTTTATAACCTCGTCAATGCTTCTACATTCATTTGTGGGTATTCTAGCTCCTGTCTTTTCATCTTCCCTTTACAGAGCCTGGCACACAGTAGGCGCTCAGATATATCGGTTCGACGAATGAATGAATGAACTTTCGCTCGTGGTGGGCGGGCTTCGGTGACAGGAGCTGAGTCAGGCAGGGGCTTGACTTCATCAGCCAATCACAGGATGTTACCGAGGCTCCGGAGCCTTCCAGGGCCTTGCTCTAGGCTCTTCTCGTTCCAATCAAAAGCAGGGCTCTTCTAGGCTTTGCTTACGTTTAATGAGGACAACCGATTGGCTCCTTCAGCTTCAGCGGGCCCAACAGACAGCCAGTGGCGTGGGGCAGAGGCCAATGGGGGCCGGCGGGAGGCGGGGCCTGCCACGCGGCCGCGGTATAACCGCGCTGCCCTGGCTCGCGCGCTTCCCTCCCGGCGCGGGCACCGGCAGGGGCTATGGCTGCAACTTCCCTTGTGTCCGCGTTGGCCGCTCGGCTGTTCCGCCCCGCGCAGAGCTGCTGTCTCCGCCATTGCCCCTTCCACCTCGCTGCAGTTCGGTAAGGGGGTCTGGGAGCCGGGTCAGCAAGGAAAGCCGAGGGGAAGGGAGGGTGGCGGCCACACGGGCTCCCGAGGGACGCCAAGGAACGTCCTCCCTGAGCATCTCCGCCCGGGCGGTGGTGGCCGCTGAGAGGGGTCTGGCGGGGTGGCCTGGCACCGGGAGCCAGCCTTTCTGAGGGAGCCGGTCTGACGCGTGCTCCGGGCATCGCCAGGTCTTCTCGGGGCCAGTCCGCCGGCGGGACGGTGCGGAGCGAGGAGGCAGGCGGGCCCTCGGCGTCCCAGTTTCCGTGGGAGCATGCGAAGGTTACCGGCCGGACCCTGCCGGCTGGCCCTGGCTGTGATGCCGAGAGTTGCCCTGGGGACAGCGAGCGCCAGGGAGGTTCAGAGAGCCGCCGTGAGCGGGCCGTCCCTTCCCGGGACCCTAGCGGCGGAGGGCGGCGGTGCAGTCTGATGAAATCCGCGAGCCGGCTTGCTCGCTGGGTACCCGCGCGGGCCCCGCCTCCGGGGAGGGTGTGGCTCGCGCTGCGCCTCTAGCTGCCCCTGGCTCGCCTAGAGTGAAGCCCACGTCGAGCCGGTTAGTGCCAGGCCCGGTAACTTGAGATGGTAAATACCCAGGAGGTTGCCAGGGGATGGCAGGAAGGGGGAGTGGAGAGTTATTGTGTCATGACTACGGATAGAGTTTCAGTTTTACAAGATGAAGAGTTCTGGAGGTGGTTAGTGGTGATGGTTGCACAATATAAATGTGCTTAATAACCACTGAACTGTACGCTTAAAAATGGTTAAGATGGTAAATTTTGTTACATGTATTTTGCCTCAGTAAGAAAAAAATACCCAGAAGAAGGAAAGGAAAAGCTCTGTTTGTATTTCTTTAGAGGTTGATTTTTCCTGAGCTTTCTGGACCTCAAACTCCCATTTCTAAACCTAGGTTGAAGGGTCTTTTGGGAGGCTGTGATTTCTCTCCCTAAATCTGTGCATCCTCTTTCCTGTCAATCTTTATTTTTTTTATTTTATTTTTTTTTTGAGACGAAGTCTCACTTTGTTGCCCAGGCTAGAGTGAGTGCCATGGTGTCAGCCTAGCTCACAGCAACCTCAAACTCCTGGGCTCAAGCAATCCTTCTGCCTCAGCCTCCCGAGTACCTGGGACTACAGGCATGTGCCACCATGCCCAGCTAATTTTTTGTATATATATATTAGTTGGCCAATTAATTTCTTTCTATTTATAGTAGAGATGGGGTCTCGCTCTTGCTCAGGCTGGTTTCGAACTCCTGACCTTGAGCAATCCACCCGCCTGGGCCTCCTAGAGTGCTAGGATTACTAGCGTGAGCCACCGCTCCCGCCTGGCCTCCTGTCAATCTTTAGAACATTTGCATTGCTAAAGCCCTGCTGCCTTATAACGGCAGCCCCTTCTTTTTTCCAGCAAATGTTCACTGTGCCAGGCACTGTTCTAGGGTGTGCAAAGTTAGAAATGATAAAAACTCTTCTTTCCTTAGTGGAACTCATATTCCTGGCAAATGCAGGGTAAAAATGCTGTTGGGGACATTTCCAAAGCGCTGCTTGTTGGAACACAGAATGTGTATTAATGAGTTCTTGAAGGAAGACTTGGAAGGGAACATTCTTTGGTTAGACACTGACCTGCCTTTCCAACCTCATCTTTCATTACTGTCTGTTCTCTCCCTGCTACCCCCTCCTGAGCACTTACTTGCTGGCTGCATGTGCCTGGGGGCAAGACCTTGTTCTAGGCTTTCGTTATTTTATTTTAATTTTTTTTGAGACAGAGCCTTTCTTTGTTGCCCAGGCTAGAGTGAGTGCCATGGTGTCAGCCTAGCTCACAGCAACCTCAAACTCCTGGGCTCAAGCGATCCTGCTGCCTCAGCCTCCCAAGTAGCTGGGACTATAGGCATGTGCCACCTCGCCCGGCTAATTTTTTGTGTATATATATATATTTTCAGTTGGTTAGTTTCTTTCTATTTTTAGTAGAGACAAAGTCTCGCTCAGGCTGGTTTCGATCTCCTGACCTTGAGCAATCCACCTGCCTTGGCCTCCCAGAGTGCTAGGATTAGGGACGTGAGCCATGCGCGCCCAGCCTGAAAAGAGATTTTAAAGATCCTCTAATTCATTCCCTAAAGAACTAGATGAGGCCAGGCGTAGCTCCCGCCTGTAATCCTAGCACTCTGGGAGGCCAAGGTGGGAGGATCACTCAAGGTCATGAGTTCGAAACCAACCGGAGCAAGAGCCAGACTCCATCTCTACTAAAAATAGAAATTAATTGGGGAGCGGGGAGGAGGAGATGGGTATATACAACACAATGAGTGAGATGTGCAACGTTTGGGGGATGGTCACACTGGAAGCTCTAATTCAAGGGGGGAGGAGGGGCGTGGACAATATACCTAACCTTAACATTTGTACCCCCATAATATGCTGAAATAAAAAAATAAATAAAAAAAAAAAGAAAGAAATGAATTGGCCAACTAAAAATATATAGAAAAAATTAGCCGGGCATGGTGGCACATGCTACACTGTAGTCCCAGCTACTTGGGAGGCTGAGGCAGAAGGATTGCTTGAGCCCAGGAGTTTGAGGTTGCTGTGAGCTAGGCTGATGCCACAGCACTCACTCTAGCCTGGGCAACAAAGTGAGACTCTGTCTCAAAAAACAAAACAAAACTAGATCAGTTTGCTTATACTCTCCCCAATAATAAATGCTCTTTTCACCTGCCTTCCTGAATGAACACGTAGGCTCCTCATTTCTAAAGACAATCCATAGTATCTTTACTGCACATTTGGTATTTACGGTTTCCATGTATTGCTTTACTTACTGCTGGCTGGGTAAATGTAAAACAATTATATCTTTTTAAATATATGAATCTGCATGTGTTCTTTTTATTTTTGTTTAGTATAAAGATCTCAGGAACATAAACCTCATGGTTGGAGAAAGTACTGTGGCCTAGGAGACAGTCATGTATGGGGTAAATGGACTTTGGGGGCAGAAGTTTTCGTTTGAATCTTGTTTCTACTATTCTCAGTTTCCTATTCTGCATAGCAGGGTTATTACTAGTAGCCTCAAGGTAACTATAATTATATATAAAAGTCTTTCTTAACAGAACACCAAGTGTTTAATAGATGTTGGTCCCATTCTTTTTGTGTCTTTCTTACTCATTACTGTTCTCATTAATTAGTAGATAGTAGAACTCTTCCCCAAATAACTTGATTATGACTTGTAAACTGCTCCAATATTAATTTTTCATGGAAAATTACAGTATCGTGAGCTATTGAATTAAAAGTGAGGATGCTACTAACTTGGATTTTAGTTTTGAATTTTATTTAAATAGTCCTTGATTTTCTAGTCTGTTGATTCATTATGTTAATGGAAATTTTTCTAAATATATCTGTGAAAGCATTTGATTTCTAGATAAATGATTGCAATTTGTGCTGGACGAGGTGGCTCACGCCTATAATCCTAGCACTCTGAGAAGCCGAGGCAGGAGGATCACTTGAGGTCAGAGGTTTGAGACCAGCCTGAGCAAGAGCGAGACCCTGTCTCTACTAAAAATAGAAAAAATTAGCTGGGCAACTAAAAACAGAAAAAATTAACCGGGTGTCAAGGTGTTCGCCTGTAGTTCCAGCTACTCGGAGACTGGGCAGGAGGGTATAGGCAGGAGGATCACTTGAGCCCAGGAGTTTGGGGTTTCTGTGAGGTAGGCTGATGTCATGGCACTCAAGCCAGGGTGACAGAGCAAAACTCTGCCTCAAAAAAAAAAAAAAAGAAAGAAAAAAATTGTAATTTAAGGATTCCCTGTGGGACTGAGCTAAGTTTCCACTGCCCTGTTTATTTTAGAGTAGTAGTTACTTTATTTGCCCGTTGGCAAACTGATGCAAAGTTTGTTAATAACTCACTCCCAAGGCTGTGTTCCATGTTTTGCAGAGTTGTGGGAAGGGCTAAAACACAGTTATATTGCATTGTGGCTTTGATTTTTGTTTGTATTAGCCTTTGACTTTTTTTTTTAAGCAAATTGGCATAACACCCAGAACCTGCCTTTGGAAGCAAAGACTTGGACTTGGAACATTGGCTTCTCCCAGAACCCTGTGTCCTTAACTTTAGTATATCAATTTTATCTGAATGTGCTGCTACCATTTTATCTAAGTTTATTGCTTTCAAAAGAAACTTTTTATGAAGTGCAAGTCAAGTTCTCACTATTTATATATATAGTATATAAACATATTTCTTTATGAGTATGTATACATAAATCTGTTATATATTAAGAGTATATATGTATGGGTGTACATATATATATAAATATGTATAAAATTAAGAGAAGAGAGTATGAAATTAGTTTTATTGAACATATATGCCTGGTACTTTATATATATTATTTCATTCAATATAAATGACTATCCTAAGACCATTTTAAGTAGTCTTTCACTCTATAGTGTTCCAGGGTTAGAAATGTATTTCTGGCTTGGGGCAGGTATTACAGGTACTACTATATATCAGGAATGTTGCCAGGAGTATTTGTATCAGCAAAGCCCTTTTAATAAAATCCTTTTCTACTCTAATTCTAAAATGGATCTGTGAATGTTAACATGTTTTCAATTCTTAATGTTGTGCCATGCTACTATTATTACATAAAATCTGGGTAAAAGTATTTGATTTGCTATAAAATGAGATCTTAATACTTCACAGGATGTAGTACAGATTAATGTAAAATTTAGATATAAAATTATTGCATTATATCTAAGATATTGAAATTTGGCTTAAAGTAGGTATTTTATCATAGTGCAAATAAAAGCAGGCATTGAAAACAAAGATTGTTAAAGATTTAAAATTCCATTGCAGTTAGCGGGCTTGAGAATTAATCCTATGTGATCATACAAGATACTCAGTACCTTTATGTTATCCCTGAGAATTAAATATGTATCATAAGGGGAAATTGATGTTTCATTGGTCTTGAGGTTGGAGTAGTCCTCATGACCATGAGGACAGAAATCTAAAGGAAAAGACTTGTGTTCTTGGGATCTTTTTGCTTAAGAGATGCTTACCTTACTTTAAGTAATGGACACTTTATTGTAAGGACCTGCGTGGAAATAAGAAATCTGGAATTTTCCATACTTGGGCTTCATGCAGGGGTCCTCAAACTTTTTAAACAGGTGGCCAGTTCACTGTCCCTCAGACTGTTGGAGGGCCATTGGAGAGTGCCATGTACATTCCACACATGCACATTGTGGGCCCTGGACAAGTCAGCTGCTAAGCAGGACAGGCAGCGGAGGCAAAAACACCCGGCGGGCTGGATAAATAAATGTTCTCCGCGGGCCGCAGTTTGAGGATGCCTGGCACGGAATCCAGGATGCACTGCATAACCAGTTCTTGTTGGGAAGAGATGGCCTCTGGGAGATCTGCACATGGTTTTAGGAACTGGAGAGTCGTCTAGGTCCTCGGTTTTCTCATGCTGCATCTCTGGCAGCAGTTTTCTGATTTCTTGCCTAATTGTCTCCCACTGATGTGACTGCTGTTTCTTCTGTCTCTTTTTGTGTCTTTCTCCTGCTGCTCCTATCTAGGAACGAGTCTTCTGTGGTTCTGCTTTGAACTCCCTCAGGGAGAAGCTCTTAAAGATTCAGTTAAATCTCACTGTTGCTGTTGGGCTAAACTTTTGCACTGGCATTGCTGGCCAGCGTAGAAATTGTTGTCCTTGGTGTCAGACATTCACTGCTGGTCTGTCAGCTTCGGATGGCTCAGTGGGGTCCATGGGTCCTCAGGAAGAGCACACTGGTATCTATGAGAAGGAACCTCCTCTGGTCCCCTTCCTTCTCCCTCTTACCAGGAAAGTCTTCCCTAGATGGGGCTGTGGGGAGTGGTTGGCAAATTGAGGTTTGACCTGTCCAGTATATTGTTTATTGGTTTAACTACCTAACATAATTTATATATTTAAAAGCTATAAAAATTAAAAGCTAATTGACTAACTGGGAAATGATTTGAAACACATGACTAATGCTAACAACGTGGGCAAAATAGGAACTACAAATGGCATATTAGCATAAATGAAAAACTTTATAGTGGTGAGGAGTCAAATGCCAATTTAAACTGTGAAAGCTTTTTCTTTTTCTTTTTCTTTTTTTTTTAAGCCTGTCACTTTAGCAATGATCAGGAGGCAGGGTGGTGTGACAGTTAACAGCCTTGACTCTGACATGAGACCCAGCTTGGCCAGTACTCCCTGTCAGTCACTTACGTAAACTCTCCAAACTTCAGATTAGTGACAGCAACTATTTCTGTCAACTTTGTCCCCCTAAATATGCTCCTGGACACAAATTTACCACTTTGAATCTGTCCTTCAGATTTTGGTTGTTCTTCAGATTAGGCACCATGTGTTTTAACCTAAGTTTTAAGTTTTTGGTTTTTAATAATAACTTTTTGTAGTCTGAGCTTTACTTTTTTTTTCCTTTTCTTTTCTTTTCTTTTTTTGAGCTTTACTTTTTACAAAAATTCAAGCTATTTGGTTTGGTGACTCTATTGCTTTCTACAGAAATGAAGCTGTTGTCATTTCTGGAAAGAAACTGGCCCAGCAGATCAAGCAGGAAGTGCGGCAGGAGGTGGAAGAGTGGGTGGCCTCTGGCAATAAACGACCCTACCTAAGCGTGATTCTGGTTGGAGAGAATCCTGCAAGTCACTCCTATGTCCTCAACAAAACCAGAGCTGCTGCGGACGTGGGTATGTGTCACTCTCAAACCCTGACCACTTTTAAATTGAGGTTTATGCTTAAATTGAGATTTATGCCAGGCAAACTCTATTGTGATTTATGATTCCTTTTTCTGATTAGAAAACCCAAGCAGAGGGGGATTGTGTGATTGAACCGTATCCAAAACTTTGTCATAAGGAAATCAGGCTGTGTCTATTGGGGAGGTTTATAGACTAGGACAGAGAGATTTTGTTGGTATTCTTGGTGTCTTCTGGAATATAAGCTAAATTCTGTTTTTTATTTTTGAGACAGAGTCTTACTTTGTTGCCAGGCTAGAGTGAGTGCCGTGGCATCAGCCTAGCTCACAGCAACCTCAGTCTCCTGGGCTCAAGCGATCTGACTGCCTCAGCCTCCCAAGTAGCTGCGACTAAAGGCATGCACCACCATGCCCAGCTAATTTTTTGCATATATATTTTTTTAGTTGGTCAATTAATTTCTTTCTATTTTTAGTAGAGACGGGGTCTTGCTTAGGCTGGTTTTGAACTCCTGACCTCAAGTAATCTGCCTGCCTTAGCCTCCCAGAGTGCTAGGATTACAGGTGTGACCCACCACGCCCAGCCTAAATTCTGTTCTTATTCATAACATTTGATAGGTGACCTTGAACACATTTTACATTTGCTTTCCTTGAGCAATATGAGTCTCACTGAGGTGGGGTGTTGGCAGTTTAAAGCAGTAGGGGAACAACTGAGCAATATGGTATTAAGAGACCTCAGTGATGTGGTTAAGAATACAGTCATATTTGAAGGAAATGACTCTGACTTCTGAGAAATGGCTTTCAAGTTTTTCACCCATTGATTCCAAAGGCAATCATGCAGTTTAGAAGCAGTTCTGGTCTGGGTGATGAAAGGTTTGTATTCTGGGTCTCGTGGTACCACACATTACTGTGTGGCTATAGATAAGAGGAGGGTGGGCTCAGATATGCCTCTGCCTGCTCATATGTGGGTCAGTGGTCTGGGCACCAGGTTCCCTTTCCTTCTTTTTTTTTTTTTTGCCTTTTTGTTTTGTTTTGTTTTTGAGACAGAGTCTCGCTTTGTTGCCCAGGCTAGAGCGAGTGCTGTGGCGTCAGGCTAGCTCACAGCAACCTCAAACTCTTGGGCTCAAGCGATCCTACTGCCTCAGCCTCCCAAGTAGCTGGGACTACAGGCATGTGCCAGCATGCCCGGCTAATTTTTTCTCTCTATATTAGTTGGCCAATTAATTTGTTTCTATTTATAGTAGAGATGGGGTCTTGCTCTTGCTCAAGCTGGTTTCGTCCTCCTGACCTCGAGCAGTCCACCCGCCTCGGCCTCCCACCAGAGTGCTAGGATTACAGGCGTGAGCCACTGGGCCCGGCCTCCCTTTCCTTCTAATGGGCTGTGAAACCAGTGTTGTGTCTGGGTGAAGCCACTGGCCCATGAGCCTTTGGTGTACTCTATTCTTTATCACTGACGATTGAGGCCTCCTGCCCTTTTAGTTGAAAACCTTTAGAAACCCCTAGAAAATAGCATGCCATGATATTTTCAGACATTGGTAGGTAGCGCAGTGCAGTGGAAAGAATGACTTTCAAACCAGAAAGATTGGCTACCTCACTAGCTGACTTGTTTTTTAATATCTCTGGGTTAATAACTGCATAGAATAACGTCCAGAGAGTATTTAGCTAGTATTCCCTAGTGTATATATTTGCTAAATTACTTTTTGGGTTCCTTGTGAGCTGATTCAATTTTTTAGCTAGTGGGGTGGATGTGATGATAAAAAACTTGTGCGGTAACAGAGCATGGCAGGCAACATAGCAATGCTCATCAAATGTGTCAGTATTTTTTTAACCACAACATTTTCTTATAGGAATCAACAGTGAGACAATTGTGAAACCAGCTTCAATTTCAGAGGAAGAATTGTTGAATTTAATCAATAAATTAAATAATGATGATAATGTGGATGGCCTTCTTGTTCAGCTGCCTCTTCCAGGTGAGTTTTGGACTCTGCCATTTACAAGGATTTCCGAGGAGTAGAGGCCTTGTTACTTGTTACACCTCACCCTTCATGGGTGTTTGACTTAAAGGCAAGGTAAAGTCAAAAGAGTGAATATTTAATTAGAGATGGGACATAGCTACTCAGAATACCAACTACGCCCTGATTTAGCATTGAAATCTTAATACAAGGGACAGTGGGGGAAAGTAGTTGTCAAAGAGGATGTTGGCTTTGATATTGGCACTTGGCTTTGCTTAATGTGAGTTCTTTCTGTGCTGGCGAAGTAAATCATAGAAAGGGAATGGATTTGCATGACAAACCAGAAAATCTGGAGTCTAGCAGCTCTACTAACAGTGATTTAAGACCACGCTGACTTCTTTTTCAGAGCACATTGATGAGAGAAAGATTTGCAATGCTGTTTCTCCAGATAAGGATGTTGATGGCTTTCATGTAATTAATGTAGGGCGAATGTGTCTGGATCAGTACTCCATGTTACCAGCTACCCCATGGGGTGTGTGGGAAATAATTAAGCGAACCGGTAGGTATATCCCAGAATTGTATGTCTGTGTTAGTATTATAATAGTAGTACTTGCAATGTAAAAATTCCAACAATCTTATTCCCCAGAGATTACCTCTCTCTTTTTTTTTTTTTTTGAGACAGAGTCTTGCTTTGTTGCCCAGGCTAGAGTGAGTGCCGTGGCGTCAGCCTAGCTCACAGCAACCTCAAACTCCTGGGCTCAAGCGATCCTGCTGCCTCAGCCTCCCAAGTAGCTGGGACTACAGGCATGTGCCACCATGTCCGGCTAATTTTTTTCTCTATATATTAGTTGGCCAATTAATTTCTTTCTATTTATAGTAGAGATGGGGTCTCACTCTTGCTCAGGCTGGTTTCAAACTCCTGACCTGGAGCAATCCACCCACCTCAGCCTCACAGAGTGCTAGGATTACTGACGTGCCCAGCCAAGATTACCTCTCTTAACAGTTGCCTAGGGCGGTTTTTGCTCTTTAATCCAGAACTCTCAGTGAAGGAAACTTAAGACTTACTAGTGGTCACAGTGCACATTTGTATAACATTTTGTAGCTTACAGAGTGCTTTCTCCTGTTTTCTTTTAGCCCTCAGCATGTGTAGCAAGCGATAGCTCCAATTGACTGATGAAGTAGTAGCTTAGTGAGCTCACTATCAAAATTGGATTCGAGTTTTTGGCCATCTAACTTCCTTTGGTGCTCATTCTAAGACAGATGGGCACTACTTCTAATGCAACTATACACATATTTTTATAGGTATTCCAACCCTAGGGAAGAATGTGGTCGTGGCTGGAAGGTCAAAAAATGTTGGAATGCCCATTGCAATGTTACTACACACAGATGGGGCACATGAACGTCCTGGAGGTAAGGAAATTGCTCTCAGAGCAGTGTCTTCTTCCTTAGGTCAGAACCTTCCTTAGCCATCCTGTGGTTGTTTGGAAGTATTAACTTTGTTATGCTTTGTATTTGTATTTTTAATTTTGTTAACAGATATTCAGGGAGTAATCTTTGTAGAGAAGCTGTACTTTGTCACCAAAATTTCTTTATTACTAATTTATTATGGAAGTAGCCTCAGAAATAAATTTAAGTTTTGCATATAAGCATGGTTAGACAATTAGAAATTTCCAGTAATAGCTTTGATAGTTGGAACTAAGTAGCAGTTCTTATTCAAAGTTAGTATCCTGTTCTGTGTCATTTGGTGGAAAAATTCTGAGATCATTGTAAAGGATTAAATTGATACGACTGTAATGTATCAAGTTCTATCAGTTATGTTGATTATTGTAATAATATCTTACATAATTATATGAGAAATAATGGCAGAACTATATTTTCAGGTACTTTTCGATATACGTTGGGGAAAAAAGACAAACCTTTCTTAGTGACATTTTGCTTAGAAAAGGTAAAGTTCTTGAAAGACTGTTAAATTGTATAAAGAATAAATTTTGTTTTTTTTTTTTTTTTTTTTTGAGACAGAGTCTCACTTTGTCGCCCAGGCTAGAGTGAGTGCCGTGGCGTCAGCCTAGCTCACAGCAACCTCAGACTCCTGGGCTCAAGCGATCCTCCTGCCTCAGCCTCCCAAGTAGCTGGGACTACAGGCATGTGCCACCATGTCCGGCTAATTTTTTCTCTATATGTTAGTTGGCCAATTAATTTCTTTCTATTTATAGTAGAGATGGGGTCTCACTCTTGCTCAGGCTGGTTTCGAACTCCTGACCTCGAGCAATCCACCCGCCTCGGCCTCCCAGAGAGCTAGGATTACAGGCGTGAGCCACCGCGACCAGCCAAGAATAAACTTAATTGTATATGGCTCCAATAGTAGAGCTAGAACTAGAACCAATGGTAAAGCTATAAGAAATTACATAATAATTTTAAAATGTAAATGACAATTAGCTGTCCAGAAAATATTAATATGATACAAGCATTAAGTCAATTATTTTTCAGAGATGTTTACTTTCTACCATGACTTGACTAGCTGAGACCTAATCCAATTCCAGCTTGGATTCAGAAATCAGGATATCTATTTTTTTCTTCATAGGTGATGCCACTGTTACAATATGTCACCGATATACTCCCAAAGAGCAGTTGAAGAAACATACAATTCTTGCAGATATTGTAGTATCTGCTGCAGGTAAGAACACAAGGGAGAGGGAAGGAAGGACTTTACCTCAGAAGTAGGAGGTTGTACCTCTTAGAATTTGCCTACCTGACTGCCATTCCATTCATCATTCCCCTAAATAATGATACTTCAAGCTGCCTATGAAAATGAGGATAGAGTTGTGGTTGAAATATTGGTTGCTGGCATTCCATTTTAGACTGGAAGAGTGAATGTTATTCCTGAAACCTCAAAATATTTTTATTTACTATATGAAATTTAAATGGTTTCTTCATTAATATGTTAATAGGTGTTTATAAAACATGTTACTCTATTCTTCCAGATTGAAATTAGATAAGAATCTGAAAGGTAGAATCTTCTTTTCAGTACTAAGTTAATTATTCCTATCTCCATTTCTAGGCATTCCAAATCTGATCACAGCAGATATGATCAAGGAGGGAGCAACAGTGATTGATGTGGGAATAAATAGAGTTCAAGATCCCATAACTGCTAAACCCAAATTGGTTGGAGATGTGGATTTTGAAGGTAAATGGTATAATTAAAAGAAAAAAATCAATAAATATTATCTTTTTTTTTTTTTTTTTGAGACAGAGTCTCACTTTCTTGCCCAGGCTAGAGTGAGAGCTGTGGTGTCAGCCTAGCTCACAGCAACCTCAAACTCCTGGGCTCAAGCAATCCTGCTGCCTCAGCCTCCCAAGTAGCTGGGACTACAGGCATTGCCACCATGCCCAGCTAATTTTTTCTATATATATTAGTTGGCCAATTAATTTCCTTCTATTTATAGTAGAGATGGGGTCTCGCTCTTGCTCAGGCTGGTCTCGAACTCCTGACCTCGAGCAATCCGCCCACCTCGGCCTCCCAGAGAGCTAGGATTACAGGCTTGAGCCACCGCACCCGGCCTATAAATATTATCTTAATGAACATTTAGAACAGATCCTTTACTTTTAACTTTTAAACTCATGTTACCTTAGTAATAGTGTTTACAATGCCTTTCACAAGAATTAAGAGAAAGCTTTTAGAGCCATTCTAGAATTATTATAGGTGATCTTTTCAGAGAGTTGTTTTTTTTTTTTTTTCCTTTAGACTATTTCATACTGGAAACAACTTCATGAGTTTTAACTAGTCTGAAAATTTAATGAGGTGATTTTCCTAAACCATTGAGTTTCTTAAAAAGTGTTACAGATTGTTCAATTTCTCACTGAGAGGAGAGATCACAGACCTGGAAAGGTAAAATGGTCCAGGAAAAAGCCATATTCTGGTAATTCTGGAATATGCTAGTTTTTCCTCCCTCTCCCACCAAAAGAACCTCTAAAAGTGAATATCTTTTAGTTCTTAAGGTATCATGTTTATCTGAATTTTGTGCTGATAATCCTATTCCTAGCTTTCTGTTTTTATTAAAGCTGTCAAACCCATGGCTAGATATCTAAGGAATTTTCCTTTAAAATTGGGTTAAAAAAAATCTTTACAGAAAATTACGTTAGTGCTTTGACAAATTATATTTAAATTAAGAAAATATTGTAGGCAGGCATTAAGGTAATGTTTATTATTATAGTTGTAACTCCTATACAGTTAACCTACTGAAAGTTTCTTTTTAAATTTGTTTAATATGGAGGAAAAGTATGGCTGGTAAATTGTAAATTATTTAGTTATACAAATGTTCATTGAACAACTGTTTATCATGTGCATGTTATTTCATTAGCGTTTCCAAAAACCTTCGCTCTTATGCATGGGTTTGGATTTATGGCAGGCCTGTCCCCCTGGGCCTCTCATAGTGTCCCACGCTAGAGCAAACTGTGGCCCCAAACCATTGCCTGGCCTGTGCCAGTAGGCTGCTGGCACTGAAGTGGGTTGCACAGTGGGTTGCTCTTAAGTAATGTAGATGTGATTTTTAAATAAGTTCGAGACTAATAAAAGTGCTTTTATATACTGATTTTTCTTTGCATGCTTCTGTCATAATATGTTAAAGTATATACATGTTGGCCGGGCGCGATGGCTCTTGCCTGTAATCCTAGCACTCTGGGAGGCTGAGGTGGGAGAATCACTCGAGATCAGGAGTTTGAGACGAGCCTAAGCAAGAGCAAGACCCCGTCTCTATTAAAAATAGAAAGAAATTAATTGGCCAACTAAAAATATAGAAAAAATTAGCCGGGCATGGTGGCACACACCTGTAGACTCAGCTACTCAGGAGGCTGAGGCAGAAGGATTGCTTGAGCCCAGGAGATTGAGGTTGCTGTGAGCTAGGCTGATGCCATGGCACTCTAGCTGGGGCAACTGAGTGAGACTGTGCCTCAAAAATAAACAAATAAATAAATAAATAAAGTATATACATGTGCTTTGTCATAATTGAAGTAGCCTGCCTTGTCTTGTTTCTATGTAGGAGTCAGAAAAAAAGCTGGTTACATCACTCCAGTTCCTGGGGGTGTTGGTCCCATGACAGTGGCGATGCTAATGAAGAATACCATTATTGCTGCAAAAAAATTGCTGAGGCTTGAAGAGCGGGAAGTGCTGAAGTCTAAAGAGCTTGGAGTAGCCACTAATTAACTGTTGTGTCTTCTTTGTCATGAAGAGCATTCCAAGCCAGCTCAAGAAGCAAAGCAGGCTATTAGAAATGCAATATTTTTTATTTATTCTACTGAAATGGTTTAAAATGATGCTTTGTATTTATTGGAAGCTTAAATGGGTGGGTGTTTGTGCACATGGCTGTGCAGTACCTCACCAAGGACCATTCCAGTATCTTGCTGGGTCATGTGATCTAGCCAAGCGCAGCCATTAACCTAGGGACTAACACGGGAGACATCATCACATTGAGAATGGATGGATGCTTCACTTTGTCAAGCCACCTCCGTTAAAAATTTGCCTTTTCTAGGATTGCATTTCCCAAGTGCTATTCCAATAAGAGTTGATACTCATTTTAGGTTCGAAACCTTCTGAGGTCAACTGGTCAAACCAAAGGAAAAATGTTGCTAGAGAAAATTAGGGAAGAAGTGAAAGGGAAAAAAGGTGGTAATTGAGTAGAAAAAATTACTCCAATTTGTATGTGTATTGATGGATAACCAGATTTATCCAAGTAGAACTGAATTGGCTAGGAAAAAAGAAAACCTACCTGTTAGTAGTTTTCCTAAGCTGTTTTTCTGTAGCTCAGTCAGTCATCGGGAAAATGTTTAAGTTGTTCCATTTGCTATTAGCCTTCGTTTTATGTATGTTATCCATCAGTGAGGTCTCCTCATTTTAGTTTTCTATGACTGAAAGGCTTATTTTATAAATTATTCATGTGTATTATCATATTTGACTTTTGCTACATACTTAAATTTCATTGTTAAATTTTTGTATTGTTAGAGGGTATCTATGGTTTCTTTGGGATATCTTGAAACCTATTTTTGAAAAACAAAACTTGGGCTTGATAATCATTTGGGCAGCTCATATAAGTATGCAACTTACTTTTCCACCAAAGAATTGTCAGCAGCTGCCTGCTTTTCTGTGATGTACCCTGTTGGCTTTCCCAAAAGATTTTTAAGAGCTTGAGTTAATATTGAATTTAATCAGACTTTCTGATTAAAGGGATTTTTTTTTTTTCCTTTTTTAATAAAACACATCTGTGTGGAATGAGTTTCTGAAATGTTGTCTTCCTGCTACTGTCTTAGTTGTTACCTCGCTATAGTTTTTTCTCACTGGATGTAGTCAATTTATTGGTATTTCTATAGTTGGTAACACTCAATCCTAAGGTTTAAAATGCTGTGGAGGAACCAGCCTAGTTCTTTCAGTATTATATCCCAATAGGTTGTGCCAAGCCAGGAGCTTAATCTGTAAGATTCATTTAAGGGGTTAGTCTCGTGTGTGTGTGTGTGTGTGTGTGTGTGTGTGCGCGCGCGCGCGCGCCGGGCACGATGGCTCACGCCTGTAATCCTAGCACTCTGGGAGGCCGAGGCGGGCGGATCACTTGAGGTCAGGAGTTAAAACCCAGCCTGAGCAAGAATGAGACCCCCATCTCTACTATAAATTGAAAAAAATTAATTGGCCAACTAATATATATAGAAAAAATTAGCTGGGCATGGTGGCGCAAGCCTGTAGTCCCAGCTACTTGGGAGGCTGAGGCAGGAGGATCGCTTGAGCCCAGGAGTTTGAGGTTGCTGTGAGCTAGTCTGACGCCATGGCACTCACTCTAGCCTGGGCAAGAAAGTGAGACTCTGTCTCAAAAAAAAAAAACATTCGTTTGGACAAATTGGAATATGTTTGCTGTGCATATGTTGAGTCCAGGATGGGCCCTCGTGTGCTTTGGCTTTCATGCAGACAGAAGGATCTCCTGCTCTAGGCAGCTTGAAGCAGAAAGAGAAAATGGAACAATTGGGGGGTTGACCTCCCTTGTTCCTGCCTTGTTCCTCTGCCAGCTGGCTTTACTCTTTTGATAGTTTTCTCAGAGGAAAGATGATAGTTAGCTTGATATGTTTTTGTAAGTGAGGTATAGCTCATGTCTGTAAGCCATGCCTGCTGACTTACCTAAATTATTAAACATGGAGCAAGATGAGCAGACAGGATTACATTTTATTGAATTATAGTTACAAGTGGAAAAAATTACTGACTTCATGGAGAAGTAATAATATGTGAACCTGTTCAAAGCTGTGGAAATTAAAATGTTCGTGTATATACAAAATATAAGTGACATGTAAGGTAAAAATTATAGTGATTACAACAACATCAAAAATTAACATGGTAGTTTTCTAGCTTGTTTGATTAAGCAAGCGGGTTTACTCCTGAATCCATAACATTTCTACAATTTGATTTGGACCAAGTACGTTTCCAAATCAGCCAGCTTTTAAAACTGAAATGTTAAGGGTAGATTGTTAGCTTTCTGAGGATTGGTGCAGATGAAGGTAAAGAATTTATAGTTAAGCTCAGGAGATGGTTCTGGGTTAGTGACCAGCTAAGTAATTCTGCTATCAGTAGGAGTGGTAGAGGTTTAGAGCTTTACCTCTTGGCAGTATCCCTTGGAAGGAAGCTCTGAGATTAAATTTAATAAATACTTATTGAGAGGTTTCTATGGACCAGGCACTCATTATACTAGGTTCTGGGGAATACAGGTAATTAGCAGTCCTGGTATTCAAGGTGTTAATGATCTAGTATCAATTTTCTTTAAAAAAGCAAGCACCTGCATTTGTCACCTTGAGTAAATGTGGTAACTATAACCAAAGTGATTTATTCAAGATTCAAATCCATAGTTTTGGAGAAAGTAAATGTCAGATGCATTGTGGCTATCAGGCACATAGTAGGTGTTAAACATGGTTGGTGTTTGTTAAATGTGGATTAAAGATAAAATGACTGCTCTTCAGTTTCATGGGGAAAACGTTTGCTTCATTAACAACTAATTTTAATCTATCCAAATTGCTTCCAATCATTCCTTTAAAGTACTAGTTTGATTAATATTACAATTACAATCTTCCAAAATGTGACGTTAGCTCTGCTTAACATGTAATGGTGAGAATGGGAGTTTGACTTTGGGGATCGGCATTGAAAATTTGCAGAAAGGACCTAGCCAAATGCATAAAGAAATGCAATTCCAGCTATGAAAAACCAGTTATACTAATTTAAACAATCATTTTGTTGATTTCATAAGTGGTTTGAAATTTCAAGAACTATTTTATTTTAAAAACATCCACTCAAATGCACTGGTTCTTTCATTAACAGATTTTTGGAACTGGCTTTTCAACTTGGGAAAGCCCCAGTCACACTTCTGGAGCAGATAAAGTTTGAACCATAATGCAGATGGTTCAAACTTTTTGTAGAACCCTTAGAAAACTGAATGCAATGGGCAGAAAAGATTGGACCTTTTCAGCATTTCTTAACATGCAAAACAAAAATTCCAACCATGGTCTATTGATGTAAGAGTATTTTAAGACCATCTAGATTTAAATCTAGCCTTTAAAAAATTTTCAAAGTGTTATTTGTTTTAAATATAAATTGACTATTGCCCATTTATCTTAGCTATGGTTTTGGGAAACATTTTTTCATTTCAAAAGAAATGTTATAATTTCTATGCTGGACTGCATTTTAAAATAGGGTATAACATTTAGCTTTAGGTGTTTTAATAACTACAAAGGGAAGGGGAGAGGAGAGCTTTGCACCTATGTAGTACATTGACGGATCTCCAGTTTTCTGTCAGGCAAAAGGACTCCCTCTGTTTGGTGAAGAAGGAAACAGGCACCAAGAAGTCAAGACTCTCCTAGTTAAGACTGAGCCAGGCCCTCCCTCTATCCCTGATCAGGGAGAATCTGCTTCATCTCAGAGGGTGGTCTCGCCATCAGCTTCTCTTCGATATCTGTCCATGTCTGTGAAGTCATAGTCCGACTCCATCTCTATCTTCACCTGTGGCACCATGAACACTGGGCTCCGTGAGTAGTTGAAAGCAGGTGAAGCTGGACAGGAGATTTGGAAGTGCAAGGTGATGCTGAACAAGAAGTAGGAAAGAAGAAGAATAATTTATCTAGTTCTTGGTGTTTTGAACACCACCCCCTCTCCATGCCCCAGGAGCAGGGCTCTAATGCACATAGTTCTGTCTTTGCTTCTGAACTCTTAGTGCCCACTGGACAGAGCAGGTTCCTCTCTGCTTGGCCTTTGGCCATAGTCATGTAACTGGTCTCACCCTCTTTCAACCTATCTTCACTTTACTGCCAAAGTGAACTTTCTTAGCCACAAATCTGGCTATGGTTCCCATTGTTCAAAGGATAGAATCCAGGTTCCTTGGCATGGCAAGACAGGGCCTTCCCTGTTCGCACTGCTGCCTGCTCACCTAGTGTGACTACCCATCCACCCTGGTATTTTGTGCGCTTTGCCCTGTATTGTGTTTTCAAATGGTCCTTCAGGCCTGTGCCTGCTGCCCGGAATGCCCTTTTCTCTTTTCCTCTGCTCTGCCCCATGCTGTACATCTGGCAGGTTCCTGTTTATCCTTCCTAGAGTCTCCAGGTAAGGCTAGTTCCTACTTTAGACTACTGTCCTTTCTCCTTTCTCTTAAGTGCACTCCCCTATTCTCCTGCACGGCGCTGTTTTTATCTGTCTTTCTGTATCCCCAGGGATGAAGCTTCCCACCAGGAAGGTCACTAATGCGTAATCTTTGTTACACTACATCATGTTGCTGAGCCTTTCTTCACTGAAGTGGAACCCTACTATTTAGAGGTCCTTGCCTCCATCCATTTTCATAAATTGAGTAAAACACCAGTGTATTGGGAGGTATCATCTCCAGTTAGCAAGTTTTCTGCCCTTCTGACTTTGTCTCATGACTTTGTGTACTATAACAGGTTTTTGGAAACCCCTATCCTGGTCCAAATTCTCTCTCTACTACCTGAAAATGGACAATTAGAGTTTTCATTTAGGCTTTTTTTTTTCTTTCTTATTTTTCTTTTTTTTTGAGACAGCGTCTCGCTTTGTTGCCCAGGCTAGAGTGAGTGCCGTGGCATCAGCCTAGCTCACAGCAACCTCAAACTGGGCTCAAGCAATCCTCCTGCCTCAGCCTCCCCCGAGTGGCTGGGACTATAGGCTGGTGCCACCATGCCCGGCTAATTTTTTCTGTATATATTGGCCGATTAATTTCTTTCTATTTCTTTCTCTCTCTTGCTCAGGCTGGTTTTGAACTCACTGACCTCGAGCAATCCGCCCGCCTCGGCCTCCCAGAGTGCTAAGATTACAGGCCTGAGCCACCACACCTGGCCTACATTCAACTTTAGTTCTACCTCATCTTGTAGTAATTTCCTTTTCTAAAGTTAAATACCTTTGTGCGTTGTAACCACATTGTTGTCAGTAAGAAGATATATTTGTTACCTGACCCCAATCACTCAGGTCTGTCGGCTTTTATCTCCTAGTGGGGGGCCAGCAAAGGTCTTCACTTAGACTCTTTTCTAACACCCGAGTAGTCTGCCTAGCGGTGTTTACCTGCGATCCAGTTCTGAGTCACTGAAGGAAGAATCAGAGTGAGTAACTCCAACTGGAAGATCTTTTTCCTGGCAGGAAAATTAAAATGTCAGACACAGGGCAGGTTTGAGCACGACTGGAGAGCGTCTTGTTTCTCCAGTGCTTCCCCCACGGTCTCTTTTCTGTTCTCCAACCCCATAGCCAGCACACTGCACAAGAGGGAGGAATGCTAGGGCCTCAGAGATGGTGGCTTCTGGCTCAGTTATTCCTTCACCTAGAGGGCCCCTAGCTGGGTTAGGAGGTGACGAGGCGCAAGAGGGCCAGGGAAGAGTTAGAAAGGATGATGGATGTCTACAAATGCTGGCGGGGAGTGAGGTACCGACGATGGGGAGTGGTGATAGGAAGGATCCCTGGCTACCCACCCCTAATCTCTGCCTTTGAGGCAGGTGGCAAGCCCTGTATTAGAAACACCAGGGCCCAGACCCAGTAAGGATCTTTCAGAAGACTCCTGGGGCGGGCTGTGCTGTTTTGATGACACTACTGTCCTCCAGTAGAGAGCTGAGTCTGGGAGGCAGCAGTGGAATCTCCTGGAATCTTCATAAGCAATGCCTGAGCCCCTCCAGGAGCCTCCCTTTTGGCCAAAAGAAGATGCTTGTGATTCACACAGAATCACAGCCCAACCACTGGGACCTCCAGTTCTGCCTGACTTAAGATCCAAACGCTGTGCTACCTGTCCCTAAGGGGCATGCTCAGCGCTCGTTTGAGCTCTCAATCACTGCAACAACACTGGAGCCGTGGGAGGCTCAGTAGGCCATGTTTGGACCGAGGTGGCATGAAACTACACAGAAGAGGGCCAGGCAGTGCCACGGGCATCTGGGGGCACCCGAGGAAAGGAAGGAATGAGGGGTTTTGCCTCAACTAAAGTGAGTGTGCAGGGTTTGCTCTGGGGTGTCCATCTGGTTGTAGTCCCAGCGGGCCGGTTCTCTGATCTCTGCCTAGCACAGGATGCCTCTAACATCCCAAACAATTAGATGCCCTTGAGTGACAGATGGAAGTCCCTCGGGGGAAGAGATGGAGGATTAGTAGTAAGTAGGAAGGCAGAGACGTGTGTTTTACTTACTGGCAATGCAGTGGATACCGTTTTGGGGATCTGATTGGACACTTTCCATGGGAATCTTTATAATTGAGGGAGGAGGGAACTGGGGCTGGAGAAAAACAGTGGGAAAAGCTGGTAAACACCACTAGTACAGCGGCTTCGGCTTTCTTGCTGAGACGGAAAACACACGCATCCATGGCACAAACCACCATCCTCTTCACCTCTAGACTAAACTGGGCTGCTGCACACACTCTGGGCCCACCGAGGGAAATGGGCACAGTTAGCCTGCTGTCCTGCACACGCCATGGGGCAGGATAGGATTCTTCCAGGAAAGTTACTCATTAAAACAGTTTTATCTGTCACAGCAACCAGTCACTTGGGAATGAGCTTCCCACTATAGCTGTAAAGACATGTAAAATGAATTTGTGTAAATGGAATCCTGTTCTTCCACTGAATATATCATATAACCCAGAGATTAATAGCTCCCGGCATGTGGTAGCCACTCAAATATTTACAGAGTGAATCAATGAAAGAAGTAGTATTTGTCATTAAAAGGCACTTAGTTTCTTTTCTTTTTTGGAGACACAGTCTTGCTCTGTCTCCTGGGCGAGACTGCTGTGGCGTCAGCCTAAACTCCTGGGCTCAAGTAATCCTCCTGCCTCAGCCTCTCAAGCAGCTGTGACTATAGGCATGTGCCACCACACCTGGCTAATTTTTTCTGTTTTTAGTAGAGATGGGGTCTCGCTCTTGCTCAGGCTGGTCTCGAACTCCTGACCTCAAGCAATCCTCCTGCATTGGCCTCCCAGAGTGCTAGGATTACAAGTGTGAGCCACCTTGCCCAAAGGCACTTAGTTTCTGTTTGTTTTCAGAACCTACCTTTACAAGTCATTTACAAAAAAATATGAATTGTGGGATTCTTTCTATCCTGGATAGTAATAAAGGAGTGGGGGAATTTTGGCTGATCACTACATCATAAGATGGTTTAAAGACCATGAACTGGCATGTTTTGGGGATGGGATGGGAGGAAGCAGGGGAGATGAGAAGGGTAGACAAGGCAACAAGGGAGTTCCAGCACCTAGGAAACGTAGTCATTCTCCTTTCGGCAAGGACACCTGCCTCTTCCCCCACCTTCATTCAGCCCCAACACCCTAGGGGCAGGCCCAAGGAAAACTTGTCCTCAGGTCCTCCTGCCTGTCCAGGAGTCCACTATACTTATAGGTGCCCAACAGACCCCTTGCCACAGGCCTGCTCCATTCTCTGGAGGTCCGTCCTCATAACCTCCTTCCATGCTGGAGCCATCTTCCGTCCCATTCCCTAGGAACCTGACGGCTGTGGATAAAGGCTCTGGAAGCCCACAGTGATGGGAAAGAGTGGGCGTGGCCAGTCAGCATTTCCCTGGGCAGGGAGGCTCATTCATTCCGACCCACCCTGAGGATACTCACTTGAACAGAGGTGCTCCCAGCACCCCAGACTGAGATAAGCAGAAGCCCAGCTCATCCCGCCTGGCCCCAGGCATCGCTGCAGGCCACCTGCAAAGCCACCCCCTCCCTGGCCCTGGCCAACGTGGAGGCAAGGTCACTTGACCTCTCCCCTCTGCCCAGGTCTCACATCTTCCCCACCTCCTCATCACAGTCCTCATGGGCCCCTTTCTTCCTCTTCCTCTTCTTGTCTGTCTCCTTTTTGTCCTTCTCTGGGAGGATGTTGTCAATCCAGGCCAGATCGTGCTGGGAGAAGATGAAGTCCAAAAGTCTTCGGACAATGATGAGGCCCAGGATCTATGGTGACAGACAGACAGACAGATAGGCGGAAGTTTTGTGGGAGTTCAGAGAAAAACGTGGTCTCAGTGCCCAAACTCAGGCATAGTTTTTTCACCCTCAGTTGGCTGAATTCAGGAACTTTTTGTGGTTCGTGTCTTTGGAGCCATCTCAAAGCTCCCACAAACTGTTATTCACCTACCCTCCACCATGGCGCCTCTTATCTGGCCTCTCAGGTGGGTGACCATCAAAACCAGTGACAGACGGATAGAGCCTGTGACACTGAAGTGGGGGCTTGGGAGGAGACCAAATGCTGGAGAACTACTGTTATTCTTTAAATAAGTGTTTCTCAAACTCCAGCGTGCCTCAGGACCACCTGGAGGGCTCGTTCGTACACAAAGTGCTGGTCCTACCCCCAGAGCGTCTGCCACAGTGGCCGGGGCAAGGCACAATCATCTAACTGGTCCTCAGATGATGCTGATGCTGCCAGTCTGAGGATCCCACTTGGAGTCCCACTGTCTCTCTGTCTCCATTTCTGAGAGCTGCCAATCTCTCTTTTAACAGAAGCTGAATAGAGTATACTGGGATATCTGGAATTTTTAAGGGAAAGTTTAGAAAGTCTGGTTCCGTTCAGGATGCATGAATTAAAGGAGGAAACAAGTGCTCTTCGGGGACAATTAGAAGCTGACCTTTCCATAAGCTCAGTGGGCCCGGGATGGCTAGATATTTATACTATCCTCTCACCACCAAGAACTGGCCATTAAATGAGGTCAGGGAGAAAACCACTCAGCTGAATTTGACACTGGTTCCTCGCTGACGCTGCTTCTTGGGAGCAAGCAGAGCTCCGGAGTCAGACAAACCAGGGTTTTAAAAACCCCAGCTGTGGTTGCTGGGGCTGGGATGGGGACAGAGGCTGTCTGCAGAGGGACAGCAGGAGGGAGCTTTGGGGCTGAGGGGCTGTTCTGTATCATGGCTGTGGTGGTGGAATCACCATTCTGTATATTTGCCAAAACTCACAGAACCAGAGTGATTTTTTCTGTATGTAAACAAAGTGAAAAAAAAATCCAATAGGTGAGGGGTACAGCTCTTGCTCTGCCCAGTCCTGCTTGTGTGACTTGGGTCACTCGCTCATGCTCTCTGAGCCCCCGTTTTCTCATGGGTGAAGTGGGGTTACTAGTAGTATACTGCAGGGGCTGGTGTGGGCTGAATGGAACAGCACTGGGTAAATGCTAGTCACTGCCGTCACTGTTTCCTTTCTCTTCATCATCTCTGAAGTCCACGAGGACACTGCTGGGGAGGGCCCGTTTCCCTTTCCTTGCAGTGCAGGTTCTCGCCCTGGCTGCACAGTTATAGCTCACCTGTAGACTTACTGAAATCACCCAGCCTGGGTTTCCCCAGGACATTCTCATTTAATTGATCTGGATTGGTTTTAATGGGCCACTGGGGCTAAGAACCACTAGAGCCCTCCCAGGAGTGCCCCTGACCCAGAGCCCCCAGGTTTTCCCCAGACTTTAGCTCACCCGCCCAGGACCCCAGCAAGGCCAGGGCCACCGCCCTCCTGTGCTGCTAACTAGGGGACCAGATGCAACATACTCTTAGTTTTTTCCTTTTCACTTTTTATTTTGGAATAATTTCAAACTTACATAAAACTTGTAAAAATAGTCAAAGAATTCCTGCATATATCTTTCCAGCTCAACCTTCATATTGTCGTTGGATTTTTTTTTTTTTTTTGAGACAGAGTCTTACTCTGTTGCCTGGGGTTAGAGTCTGTGGTGTCAGCCTAGCTCACAGCAACCTCAAACTCGTGGGCTCAGGCGATCCCCCTGTCTTAGCCTCCCCAGTGCCTGGGACTACAAGCACGTGCCACCATGCCCAGCTAATTTTTTCTATTTTTTAGTAGAGACGGGGGTCTTGCTCTTGTTCAGGCTGGCCTCGAACTCCTGAGCTCAAATGATCTGCCTGCCTCGGCTTCCCAGAGTGCTAGGATTACAGGCGTGAGCCACTGTGCTCGGCCTGTCATTGGATTTTTAAGTTCTTGATCTTTGATTCTAGCTCTTTTTCTCTCCTCACTATTTGTCTTTTCAAGTTCAGATATTTTGAATGGCGAAAAGATTTGTATTTAGCACAGATGGACTTCCAAGATCAGTTTGCATTTTTGCAATGGGGAACTTATTCTCCTCTTGAATTGGTCTGTTTCCCTGTCCCTCCCTAGAGCTGGGAGGTTGGGTGGCTTCAGCGTTCTCACTGAGCGGCCCTGACCTCACTTGGGGGTTGTTGCTGCAGGGTCCACCCACCACACTGACATTCTTTCCTGTGTCTCCTCGTATCCTCCACCCCACACCATCTGGCCTGGACTCACAACTCAAACCAGATTATTCTGTGCTTGCCTCTGCAACCGCTGGAGCCAGGCCATGGGTGAGCTGAAAGTGGAGGACAGATGGGAGTTGAGGCGCTCGCCAGGGGACCTGCCACTGGATTGCCCAGGGCTTGCCTGCCTAGGCCAACCCGGCAAGCGGGAGAGAGAAGCCTGCGCCCACCTTACCATGACTGGGAAGATGATGGCAGCCATCGTGGACTTGAGGATCCAGAGCACCGCCAGGCAGAGGATCTGCACCAGGGTGAAGAGGTGGATCCGGCGCAGGGGCACGTGCCGCAGGAAGGCGTGGTCTGGCTGGTGCTTGGCGGGCATCAGGAAGAGCTTGCAGCGTTCCCAGAACTGGCAGGACATCGAGGGGCTCAGCCAGGCAGCTAGGCCATGGGGGCCTGGGACTGGGGCAGGAGGGTTCCTTGGTGGGGTCTCAGAGAGGAGACCCCGCTCAGGCCTTAGGGCTATACAGGAAGGGGCTGGAGGTGTCTGGGCAGGTAGATAATGGGGCTTTGGGGAAGGGTCCTGAGCCCTGGGAGAGGAGATAGCCCAGAGCTGGCCACAAAATGAACATTGTCCATATTCCAGGAGATGCAACTTAACTGCAAGGCAAACTATCCCACACATCCTGGGCTTTCATGGTAAATATAGAACAAAACAAAACAAAAATATTTTCTTCTATGGAGTTGCCTCGAGGAAGAGAGAAGAGGTTTAGTGAAACGCTCATTGGCATCAACTTGATCTGGTTTTGAATTCTGAGCCTCAGTTTCTCCATCTGTAAAATGGAGATCTGAGGACCTAATTATATAGATTAAATTATATGCCACCTATACAGAGGCTCGCATAGTTATTTTGTGTGGCACATCGTGGATGGTAGTATCATTATTACTGTTGTTCCTTCACTGAATTGGGAAAGCAAGCATTTGGGGTCTTGGTGACAGGGAGCCAGACACAGAGTGCTGACTTGGGGTGGTACCTTACCTGGATGCCGTTGAGGGAGGCCACGCCCATGTAGAGGAAGACTCCGTACAGCACCGGCATGGGGATGTACTAAAATGAGAGCAGAGCTTGGGACTAGGCGAGCCCTGGGCCGCCCTGTGCCTGGCGATGGTCTTTGCCAAGCACAGAGGCAGCTGAGGATCTGGTGTGCAGAGGCACTGAGGGCCCGAGAGCACACGGAGCCAGAGTAGGGGTGGGGGTGGGCGAGGAGGGTTGCTGGGGCTCTACTGCTCCCTGCTCCAGTGGGGGCAGCTCACCCACCACTGACCAGCTGCCCTCCTGGCCCAGCCCCTCTGGTCATGAGGTCCGGCTGACGACACCCCTTCTGAAAAGTGGGAAAGCTCCACAGACTGTCCCCTCCTCACTCCTTCCCACCTCCAGCCTCAGATGGGGGCCTCCAAAGCTGCTCTGCCTGCAGGAGCTTGGGACTGTTAGGGAGCGCCAAGGACACTTAACCAAAATCACACATCGTAGACAATCAGATAAAAAAGAAGCAAAACAGAAGTGTATAAACTAACCACCACTTGTCATCAACTAACCACCACTAGTTTGGTGGGAACCCTTCCTTCCAGACATGCACACAGGAGGTTTGTTTGCTTTTTCAAGGGTGGATCACATAATTCATACCGTTCTGTAAGCCTCAGTCCAATCTTTGACACCCTTTCGAGGCATGTCTCCATGTCCATTTAAGCTGTGTTTCTGTTCCTGTATCCTGTCCCTTCCCTGCAGCTGTGGCCCCCCACAGCAAACAAAGGCTGCTCCACTTTGTCCTCAGGGGGGTCACATTAGAACACTTCGGGGACCACAAGCTACTGTGCCAACACTAATGGGTGTTTATGGGAATTTTGGGCCCCTAAAGAACACTGTTCTTAGATATAATTTTTTTTAATGCAAATACTTGTCTGTTAAACAGTGTCAGGATTGACATTCACAGTGGCTCTTTGGAACCTTCTCCACAACAGGAAATATTTCCTGACTATTTAAAACACTTTTTTTTCTTTTGAGACAGAGTCTCACTTTATTGCCCAGGCTAGAGTGAGTGCCGTGGTGTCAGCCTAGCTCACAGCAACCTCAAACTCCTGGGCTCAAGCAATCCTACTGCCTCAGCCTCCCAAGTCGCTGGGACTACACGTATGCGCCACCATGCCCGGCAAATTTTTTCTATATATATTAGTTGGCCAATTAATTTCTTTCTATTTATAGTAGAGATGGGGGTCTTGCTCGTGCTCAGACTGGTTTCGAACTACTGACCTTGAGCGATCCTCCCGCCTCGGCCTCCCAGAGAGCTAGGATTACAGGTGTGAGCCACCGTGCCCAGCCATAAAACACATTTTTAAATAAACAAAATGTCTGTTGGAAACATCCCTTAAAGAATACCAACCTCAGACCTAGCTCAGGTATGCCCCGCACTGATTCTCAAGCCAGAACTATTTCCCACTGTAAATGAATAACTAGCATTTTGGTTCTTTAGTCTTTGTTTCTTACAAGGTTGCCCACGAATGAGCTGCTTTGGGATACTCGATGAGGGAAAATAATATCTGGAAAAGATTGGGGCAGTTACAGGTCAGCTTAATCAGGAAGGGGAAATCTCACATAGGCCATGATCACAGGAAAGGGTGATCGAGGGGCGACTGGCTAGAGCAGAGAGCAGAGAAACCCGGTGGGAACACCTATTTCTGACCAGAAAGAGACTGTTGTGGGAGACACCTGGCTCAAATGTAACCCAATTTGACTTAGTCTCTTCCGGCTGGTCTGGGGGACACAAGCAAGAGGAGCCTCAGACTGTGTGGGAAAAAGTCACTCATGTGCGCAAGGCATGCACAGAGAACAGGCCTGGAGAGCAGCTGGAGAAGCCTCCCTGCCATGCAAGTTTTAAACTTCGGAAAATGTGGGGGCAGGAGTCCTTTCATGAGGCCCAAAGCACAGCAACGTGGACACACACCCAATTCTGGAAGTTCCTTATCCAAGCAGGGATAGAACTTGGCAGAGCTTTCTGAGGGAAGCTTTCACCTTTCTCCTCTGGGCACCGTGGCTCACGCCTGTAATCCTAGCACTCTGGGAGGCCGAGGCGGGAGGATCGCTCAAGATCAGGAGTTTGAGACCAGCCTGAGCAAGAGCAAGACCCCATCTCTAGTATAAATAGAAAGGAATTAATTGGCCAATTAAAAATATATAGAAAAAATTAGCCGGGCATGGTGGTGCATGCCTGTAGTCCCAGCTACTCGGGAGGCTGAGGCAGGAGGATTGCTTGAGCCCAGGAGTTTGAGGTTGCTGAGCTAGGCTGATGCCACAGCACTCGCTCTAGCCTGGGCAACAGAGTGAGACTCTGTCTCAAAAAAAAAAAAAAGAAAAGAAAAGAAAAGAAAAGAAAGGTGAGAGTGGACCCTGGGAGGCTGGGAGAGAGCAGTGAGGATTGGTGATGATGACAAGTGACACAATATCGTGGAAAATGACGATGACGATGTTGAAACATTACTTCTGCCCAAGACCCTTCCTTTCTTTAGGGGCCCATAGGTCACTGATCCCCAGGCTATGTGGAGACCCCTACCTGCCTCTGAGGCCTCAGCTCTGTGCTGTCTCAGGCCACAGGGCACCGGGCGAGGGTGCAGAGCCTCACCTTCAGGATGGGAGCCAGGAAGACGGAGATTCCGGTCAGGATGAAGACGACGATGCCTGTCACTCTCTGTTCCCTGGCAGAAAAGAGCACGGGTCATGGTGTCCCGGGAGATGCTCAGTGACCATTCCCAGCCCTCCTGACGCTCTGTGGGCACCTGAAGCTGTGTTCGAGGCCATGGTCTTAGGGGGTTTCTGCGTTGACCTCTGCCTGGTCGCCTGAGGCCCGGCTGACCCCACACAGAAGACAGGAGCCCCCGCCAGCGGGAAGGGAACCGGGGAGGCTGCTCAGTGTAGTCACTGTTCAGTCTGGGTGCTCGAGCCAGACTGAACTGGGTTGAATCCTGGCTGTGCCACTTGCTGGTTGTGTGGCATCAGGTAAGGCTCTGATGATTTTAAGCCTCAGTGGACAGAGACAATAATGGCACCTGCCTCAGGAGGTTGTTGTGAGGATAAATGTGATATAAAACGCTATTACCCTGACATTTGATGTAGGATCTCACTTTTATGGGGCACAGCTAATGGGAGAAGGGGCTGGCTGCTAGCAGAGCAGGGGTCAGGGGCTGGAGGGAAGGTGGATTTGTGCCCAGGTCCAGTCACAACTCAGGCTGGAGCCCCGAGCTTGGGGGCAGATTGCTCAGGCCCAGCCACTGGGGCTCAGGGGTGTGGGAGGGGACCATGCCCTGACCACCCCTGAGCCCTACAGTCGGGCAGAGAAGCCTCACTCTGGCAGGCTGAGCGGCCCAGATAGTCCAAGGCAGTGGGGAGAAGCTCTTAGGACAGCCATTTAGGAGATCGCCAGGGTCTGGCGAGGTCTCACCCCCAGGCCCTAAGGGGCGGAAGGTGAGCTTCTCTTCCTGCCATGGGGCATGAGAGGAGTGGGGGTGGTCCCGGGACGCTTTCTGGAGGACTGGAGATTGAGCAGGCTCTTTACCTGCTGGAGGGCCTTGGGCTGCCAGGGGCAGGGGCCCGGAGGGTCCTAAGGAGAGACAAAGGCAGGACAGCAAGAGGCCCTGCAGGGACCTGGAGTGGCCTATACAGGTGAGAGTCTGGTGCTCACGTGTGTGCATGTGTATGGACGGGGTGTGTACTTCTGGGAGTCTACTGAGAAAAAGGACCATTTAACCTGAGGTTTCATCCCTCTCCTTCCTTTCCTTCAGGGATCTCACTCCCAGCCCTGTGCTTCCTGGGCTGTCAGAGCCGGGCCCCTGTCACCCAAACACTTCGATGATCAGAAAAGGTGCTTCCCTTCCCACCTGGCCATGCCCCCTCAGGGGACCCCAGGCCCCGATGCCTCCTACCTGACCCCCAGGAACTGAGGCTGCTCCCCCGGGGCGCTGGTCTCCGTCTCCATCTTAAGGCTGTCGATGTGGGCGATGGAGATGACGGTGGCGGCCACGTACCAGGGGAGCCCCATGAAGGAGCACAGGGCCATGAGGACGCCCACCCAGAACAGGTCCAGGTGGTAGCCAGCGGCCTTCTGTGGGGGTGGCGGGAAGGGGGGTGCTTCTGGGGAGCTTGTCTCTCCCTGAAGCAGCCACTCTGTGGAGCGTGGTTCCTGGGTTCCCCTGGCCTTCCGGAGGGAACTCTGAGGTGGCCACTACCCTATCTGGGGGCTGGTGAGGAAGGTGGGGACACAAGTAATGAAGGGGAGGGATGTTCAGGCTGGGAGGGCCCTGGGTGTGGGTCCCTGGGGAGAAGGGCCCCCACCTAGTGGCCACAGTATCTCTTTGGTTCCTGAATGAGGCCCAGCTGGGGCAGGCCTGAGGCCAAGCCTAGAGTGGTCCTGACTGGGATGGGAGGCAGGGCAGCCTGAGTTTCCTCGGACCAGAGGCAGGGGGGAGTTGCAACAACCAGAAAGGCTAAGGAAGTTCACCATCTACTCAGATTCCCAAGTTCATTTCTGGAGGTGCAGAGCTGTAGGATCACTTTGGAAGGGGCAGGGGCCTGTGCCTAGTGACCCAGCCTAGCTTGGTCCTGGTCCTTAGACCAAGTCACCAGCCCTGCTGGCCCTACCCACATCTGGAGGTCACATTGTCCCCCCGCCCAGCATACCAAGTGGGAATTCCAGTCTTCTGCTCTCATATTTTCCTGGCCCAAAGCATTGAAAGAAGCATCATCTCCCGTCTTCGTTCCTTCCGACTTTGTGAGAAGACAGAGCTATCCCCCTGCTCCCAGGCCAGTCTTACCTTCAGCTTGTTCTCTTTCCGGTTGACAATGACGGCTGTGATCTGCTGGTCCATGAAGATCAGGATGGTCACTAGCAGGGCGGGCAGGATGCTGGCAGGGTACACCCACCACGGGTTCTTCCCAAAGGGGGCCACGAACCAGCCTCGGTCAGGCCGCGTGGGCTGAGCAGGAGCAAAGGGAGAGGCCCTGTCCTCTCTCCCAGGTCCCAGGGCACCTGCTGCCCGGCCACTCTCCCTCTCCCTCTCCCCCAATCTGTGCTGCTTGTCAAGTGCAATCTTTTCCCTTAACATGAGACACCCACAACTCTAGAATAAAGAGACTATGGAAGCAGACAGATGTGGGAAGGAGTGTGAACACAGCTGGGGACTTGGACTGAGGAACTAAGGAGATAATTTGTGGCAACAGTCCTGGGATTGGTTGGGAAACGGGGAGGCGTGGCCAGCAAAGAGTGTGCACTCGCTAACTGCAAGGTACTAAAAAGCAGAAATAAGGCCCAACCAGCAAGAATAAAGAATTTGATGGGCCTGGCACCAGCCACCTCTGCCTCTTCTGAGTCACCTGTCTGGGGTGCTTGATAGATTGTAAAACATTGACCATCAGTTCAGACCTGCATGTTGAAAATTAGGGATTATCTGTGCAGAAGCCAGGCTGAAGTTTATCTTTTGCTTTATGTAAGAGAAAGAGTTACTTTAATTTCAAGGCCAATATGAGTTGCATGGGATGTGTTCAAGCTACTCGGGAAAGCCCTGAAATAATATCTTGAAGGTCAAGACCTCAGAGACAGAAAGCGTAAATTCTTAAATCTGGACTCCCTGCCCTGGTGGGACGGTTGATGCTCTTGAGAGGGAGCAGGGCTCCAGCTTAGCTACAAGCCAAGGGCACCAAGTCTGCACTAGTGGGTAGTTTCTGAAGCCCTGATTCCCAAACTTGAGCCTGTCCCAGGATTACCTGGGGGACTCGTTAAAATGCAGATTACTGGGCCCCACCCCAGCCTTTCTGATTCCATAGGTCTGCGGTGGGCTGAGAATTTGCATTTCTAACTAGTTCCTGGGTGAGGATGTGATACTGGGCCGGGGACCAGACTTTGAGAATCACTGTTCTCAGGGATCGTTTTTTTTTTTTTCAGCAGATGCCCATTTACCCCGCTTGTAGACTGCCAGGGAATTGGAGACTCTCAAAAGGCTTCAGCTGGGCTGGAGGGTAGATTCCAGCACCTTCCCCACCCTGTGGCTACAGAGCAGGATTTCATTGTGAATATGTCCCCACCCACCAAATCAAAGGACTTAGCGCCTGGGAGGCTGTGGGCAGGGAGGGTTGGACACGCACACATGGTCTCGTGGCTGAGAGGAGAAGAAACTGTGATGAGTGCAGAGGGAAGAGGATGCAGCTGGTGGGCGGGAAGAGTGGGTGCCCAGAGCAGGGGCGAGGGGCAAACCTTGATGACATTGGGAACGTGCAGCTTGGGGGTTTCCAGGCCGAAACAGGCATCGATTCCACAGAACAGCAAGATGGAGAAAACAATGGAAAAGTCAGCCACCAGGGCCCGGACCTGCAGACAGGAGACGAGCAATGAGCAATGCACCCGCCCAGCTCCAAGCAGACCTAGTTGCGGGCAGCAAAGAGGAGAATGGTTGAAGTGTGGGCTCTGAAGTCAGCAGAACTAGCTCAAGTCCTGGCTCTGCCCCTTGCTAGCTGTGTGACCTTAGGGAAGCAGGTCATGTCTCTGAGCCTCAGTTTCCTCCTTTGTAAGATGGAGATGATGATAGTATCTCTCTCAAAGGCATAAGTGAGCATGTGGTAGTCAAAGTGGGAGTTGTTATGATCCACGTGGCCATGGCAGCCAGTGCTGAAGATAAGTTCTGGTGTGACAGTCTGAACTGTGTCACCAGCAGGTGCAGGGAGGACAAGGGCTGAGCTCTGAAGGAAACTCTAGCTCCTAAAAACTTGTGACAGGTTGTTGCACCCCACCTGGGCTTGGGAAGGCCCCCCAATTCTACTGGGGACCCCAGGCTACTCTTAGACCTCTGTCTATCAAGAGTCCCCAGCCTCTTGCTCCTCTGTTTTCAGGAGGCCCTTCCTAGGCCAGGTTCTGAACCTGACCTCCCTGCCCTTTCTGAATCAGTGCCCTCTGACTGCCCCCCCCCACCAACTCAGCATCCAGAAGTCTCAGGGCAGAGGGTCCCCCAATGTCTACCCTGAAAACTTCTTTAGATCTTTTCAAAGAAGCAACTTTTTTCTTTTTAGAAAGAGTTTTGCTCTGTCACCTAGGCTGGAGTGTAGTGGCATCATCGTAGCTCAATGCAGCCTAAACTCCTGGGCTCAAGTGATCCTCCTGCCTCAGCCTTCAAGTAGCTGGGATTATAGGAATGTGCCACTACATCTGGTTAATTTTTTAATTTTTTTTAGAGTTGGGGGTCTTGTTATGTTGCCCAGGCTAATCTTGAACTCCTGGCCTCAAGGGATCCTCCTGCCTTGTCTTCCCAAAGTGTTGGGATTATAAGTATGAGCCATCACATAATAGCACCACAAAATAGCACCACAAGTGCTATTTTGATTAATAAACATTTTACTCCAGCCACAAACAGGTAGAAAATAAAAATAGCAGTTAGCATTTATAATAGTATAAAAAAATCAAGTACCTAGGAATAAATCTAACAAAAATTACTCAATACCTCATGGTCAAAACCTATAAAACATTATGGAGAGAAAGAAGACCAAAATAAATGAAGTATACCATGTTCATGAATCAGAAGACTTAAAATTTGAAAGATATCAAGTCTTCCCAAATTGACACACAGAATCATGATAATCCTATCAAAATTCCAACAAGCTTTTATTTGGGTGAAATTTAAAGTGATTCTAAAATGCACATGGAAATGTAAAGGGCCAAACTAATACTAAAAAAGGAAAAAGAGGGAGAGTTTAGTCTAAAAGATATAAAGAGTTATTATAAGCTATGAAACAAAGACTATGATACTGATGTACAAATAAATCAGTGAAACAGAACAAAGAACCCAGAAGCAGACCCTGTCATAGAGGAGCATTTGATACATAGCAAAGGAAGTGTTGCAAAGCAGTGGAGAAAGGATGTTTCCTTTAAAAAGGTACTGGAACAATTGGTTATTTATAGAAAAACACAATGAAACACTATCTCACATTATATATCAAAATCAATTCTGGTGGATTATAGATATAACATGAAAAACAATGAAGCTTTTAGAAGATAACATAGTAGAATATTTTCAAATTCAAATTCAAAAATCAAATTTTGATATATTTGATTACAGCAAAACTAAGATTTCTGTTAATCAAAAGATACCATTAAGTATGTAAAAAAGCCACAGTGTGGGAGAAGGTATTTGTAATGTATGCTCACAAAAGGGTTTCTATCCAGAATATATAAAGAACACTTACAAATCAGAAAAACAAACAACTCAATAGAAAATATACAAGAGATTTCAACAGACAATTCCAAGAAGAAAATTCAATGGCAATATGGCCAATAAACACATAATAAGGTTTTCAACTTCATTGGTCATCAGGGAAATGAAAAATTTAAAAAGTACAAGGAGATCCTACTATACAGAAATGCTAAAGAAAAAAGCCCGACATTACCAAGTGCTGTCATGGGGTGTGGCCCACAAGGGAACCCCGTTCTCTCTGACTTAACTTGAAAAACCCCACTGGGCCAGTGCCCACGTGGAATCCGTGCTGTCGGTGGACCGGAACCCTCTCCGGGAGGCTTGGCAGGGCCTTCCTCCACAGTAGCCTGACTGTAGGTCCCCTCCCAACTGCAGGGGGAGCTTACCTTCGTAGGAAAATAGCGGCTGAATTTGAACTTCTTCAGGGTCAGGGTCATGGAGTATGTCCCGAAGAAAAGGATGAAGGACATGAGCGCCAGGTCTGGGATGAACTGGCAGGAACTCCCGAGCAGGCGCCCGCCGTAGCTCAGACACTCCTTCTTGCTCAGCAGGGACCAGTCCAGCGCTGTGAGGTTAAGGGGGTTGTACTTGGAGACCAAGCACAGGAGAGAAAGAGTCAGGGCCTTCCTGGTGGGTCAGCTGTGTCCTCCCCCTGCAGTCCCCAGGTAGCCACACTCCCTGCTGCACTCCGAGAGGCCACAGCCCCCTTGTCCACGATGGTGCCCGCAGCAACAGAGTGATGCTCCTAAGGACAGGCTGGGTCAAGGAATGACAAGCTGGCAGCTCCCTGGGAGGATCAGGAGCTGACGCGTGTTTCTTTGTTGTGTTCTAGGGAGCACTACTTTGCTAGCAAGGAGGACAGGTGAGGGGGGATGCCCTCTCGCAGCCCTGGCTCCCGCCAGTCAATGACAGGTCCTGTCGGTGCCTCCTTCCCGAAGTGTCCCACATTTATTCTCCCGCTTCCCTCCCCTCTGTCACACCCTTTCACATGCTGTGGCTCGCACCCTGTCAGTCCCCTCTTGGGCCATTTCAGCCACTTCTCCGCTGGATGTCCCAGATGTCTAAAGTCCTAAAGGGCATGCACAGCAGTGAAATTTTATCTAGAAATTATAAATATGTGTGTATATATATAGATATATATATATACACACACGCATATATATATTCCCAAGACTAATGAAAGGAGGAAGAAAAGGAGAGTAATTTATAATAAAATTTGATATATATAAAAAATTAATGTGCAAATGCTTAAGAATAGCTATGCAATGAGATGCTTGCAACTAGCTCTAAAGAATGTTTGGATTGAGAGAAGTGTGGTAGTTTGTTATAATAATGGTCCCCGGTGAATCATGGCCTCCCTATGTCCATGCTCCCTTAGAAGGTGACACTGACAGTCCTCCCTTCAAAGGTGAAGTCACTTTTCCACCTCTTGAATCTGGGCTGGTCCTTGATCTCCCTAGACCAACAGGGAGGGGAGTAAGTGACATCAAGCAGGTTCTGGAGGCTTGGCCTCAAGAGCTTCTGTGCTTATCCTCTTGGAAACCTGAGACCACTCTGCTGTGAAAAAGCTCAGGATGGAAAAAACCATGGGAAGAGGCAGAGTGAGCCGTCCCAGCCCCCAGCAGACCTGCCAGCTGAATATAGCCATGAGCTGAGTCCAGGCGAGACCAGCAGAACAGTCAGCAACCTACAGAATTAGGAGCATTATAATTGCTGCTGCCTTAATCCATTACAATTGAGGGTAGGTTTTTTTTTTTTGGGGGGGGGCAGAGTCTTGCTCTGTTGCCCTGGCTAGAGTGTGTGGCATCAGCCTAGCTCACAGCAACCTCAAACTCCTGGGCTCAAGCGATCCTCTTGTTTTAGCCTCCTGAGTAGCTAGGACTACGGTCAAGTGCCACCACAACTGGCTAATTTTTTAAAAAATATTTTTAGTAGAGATGGGGGTCTTGCTCTTGCTCAGGCTGGTCTTGAACTCCTGCTTCGGCCTCCCAGAGTGCTAGGATTACAGGTGTGAGCTGCCGCGTCCAGCCGAGGGTGGTTTGTTATGCAGCAATAGATAACTGCTACAACAAGTTAGGAGGTTAGAAACCATTCTTCACAGTGTGCAAGTAGCCTGCACAGAGCTGTTTGGCATTCTGGGGCCCATCTTCTGCACACCAGCTACACCTCTCAATCACCAGAGCAATATAAAATGCCCCCTGCAGGGCAGCATTCCTCTATTGCCCCCACTGTCTGGCCCCACCCTCCTTCCTAGCTTGTCTCTTGTCATTTCCCTGCCCAATCCCCATCCTCATTATGTCTTAGCTGGCCTAGTCCACCCCTATCCTCTGCACAGGTTTCGAGCTTTTCCTCTTTTGCCCTCTGTCTGTGCTGCTCCCTGAGCCTGGAACGTGCTTTTCTCTGCCAAACCAACTTTTTTTCCAGCCGTGAAGAGCAGCTGGCATTCCACTTTTTCTGGGAGGCTTTCCCTGGCCTCTCTGCTTGCCTGTTCTCTGCCTTTAAGGTTGAAGCCAACATCTGGCCTATGTTTGATGCACGGTGCGCTCTGCTGTGCTGCCCCATGACCTTGCAGTTCCTCTCCGCAAGCACGTGAAAGGCAAGTGTGACCATGGGGCCACGTGGGTTTCTTAGATGCTTTTTTCAGTCCTCAGTGCACGCAGCACTTTGCACGTAATAGGAATTCTGAAAGAGGCACTGAATCATTTAGTTCTTTCTCCCCCAAAATCTGACATTTGAAAAACCTTAGGTTAAATTGACAACTGGGATCTATGTAGGCAGAGCAGTCAACTGCGTGTGGGGGTAACTTAAGAAGCAACCTCAGGGATGCTAAACACCCACAGATCTCCCCCTACCAGTTGCTGCTTTTCACCTGGATTTGAACTTCCCATTGTTAAGCCACTTAGGCTGGGACATTGGCTCCTGAAGGCCACTGTCATCAATATCAGGAAAGGGAGACCAGACCTGGGGCCCTTAGTCCCAGGGTCTAAGTCCTGGGACTAAGACCCAGTTCTTAGTCCCTAGAGACAGGGACTAAGGTGTGTGAAGGACAGGTCAGATCCTTGAGTGGGGGAGGACTGAGAGACCTTCTACGCCTGGGGAGTGGCACTGCTGGGTGGGAATTTGGAGCCCCAGATAGAAAAGGAAGGACGAAGGTAGGAAGATGAACAGGAAGCTCTGCTCATAGCTTTGTTTGCACAGCCCTACGCAAAATCATTCCTCACCTCTACCTCCCCTTCGTGTGTGTGTATCGTATTTATACACGTGGATTTAACAGATGAGGCATGCTTCCAGGATATACCTAAGAGTGTGCATTTAGAAAGCTCTGCAGGTGACCCTGATGTGCAGCTGGAGCTGCCCCGTGAGTCCTGGTGGCTACAAGTCGGTCTCAGTCTCCCAACTCTTTTCTCACTCCCTCCACAAACAAAAGCACTTGGATGTCTGGCCCGAGAGGCAAGGACTTACCAGAGAAGCATTGGTGTTTGGTGCCAGCGGGGCTGAAGCATTGAACACGGTTGTATTCGCTGCAGACGAGAGGGTGAGGGTCAGGTGTTGCTGGGCCGGGGGCCTGCGTCTCCCCGGGCCCCCCTCCCATATTCCCCAGTTCCTTAGAGCCGAGGTTGGCTTCCGTTATCACTCTCCTCACTCTGACCCAGGCCACAGAGCCCAGGCCACAGCTCTGACCGACCAGCTGGGCCACGCTAGGAGAGCCCCTGCCTGCTAATGAACATGGGTTTGAAAAACTGAAATGATGAATCTGAACCTAAGACAAAGTGCTAAGACAAGGGAGTTAATAATGTGCCTTGTGAATCCCTATTTGGCCACTGGGCCCGTTCTGGGCTGTCAGACTTAAAAAACATTTCCAAAGAACTGACTCTGTGCCATGCACTATGCCAAACCCTTACACATATTCATTTGTTCCCAGATCTCCGTGAAGTATCCCCATTGTACAGATGAGGTAACTGAGGCCCAGAGAGGTTAAGTAACTTGCCCAAGGTCACACAGCTCGTACTTGGAGCCATGATCCCAGCCCAGGCAGGCTGGCGCAGATCCTACAAACTTCACAGCTTCCCCATGCTGTTCTCTTTCACAGACACTGCCCTTCCATCCCACCCCTCTTCATAAGTGCTTTGTTAAGGTCAACTGGGCCAGTGAGAACTTGTTGGCTTCAAAATCATCTTCTCTAATCGACCCCTTGCAGGCAAATTTTGAGGAAAATTAAACCCGGGTTCAGGACCCAAAGGAGAATCAGGAGCCCAAAGGTGCTGCTCTGAACTGTTTATTGGGCATCCCGTGCCAGGCACTTCCCTTCCCTGGCCTCAGTGTCCCTAACTGTGAGTGGAGCATTCAGGGGCCACAAGGAGAGCTGAGAGGGGCCACAGTCACCCTCTTCTCATTTCCACGTGGACCCTTCTGCTCTCTGTCTTGCCTCCCTCCTTCAGGGGGCCAGGCCCCCAGGGGTGCGGCCACTCAGGAGGAGCCAGGCCCCGGGGGCCAGCTGCCCTCTCTTCCTCCAGAACTGCAAGGTGGAGGCAAAGGCCAGGTCCTCCTCCCTTCCTCCTCCCAGCGAGGGCAAACTGTGCGGCTCCTCTGCAGCAGATCTGGGGAGAGAGGGAGGAGGCCCGCCGGCCAGTTTGTCAGCGACAAGTCTGAAATGCAGTGCAGGCCCCATGTGGCTCCTGACTGCCGTCCACAGTTGGCTAGAAACCCAGGACGAAGAAGAGGTTAATCTAGGGGCTTCTCCCAATCTCTAACAAGCCATCTACAGGGCTGATCTGATCGCAGGGCGCTCTATGTTGCTCACTTTCGGGCCATCTGTGGCTGGGTGGCTAAGGCGGAATATTCCTAGAATTGCTACAAACAGAGGTTTGTTAGGATTGTCTTGGAGATGGCTTCACTTATTAGAAATCAGGGACATCTGTTGCCTTTCCTCACATCACTGACCACAAGAACATGATGCTCAATTAACCATGGAGACACAGGAGCTGGGCAAGGAGGCTGACGCATGGCCACCCTCTCAAATGCCAGAGAACCCCTGCTTGGGCCTCGGGAGTTCAGATGTTACCCAACATTTTCATTGGACCAGACATTCCTTTCGTGTTTACAGTTTAGGGTTATCAATTCTTTTATGTCGAGAACTTTGTAAGGTTTATCTGAAAGCCACTTGAGATGAAGATGGGAGAAATATAACATGGAGAATTCCAGAAAGGTTCCAAGCATCAAATATTTTAAAATTCTAGTGTTTACAAAGTGGTACTCACTTGGGGTTGAAAGCAGCCAAATCAGTGTGTGCAGCATTCATAAATAGAATACAAATCAGTTACAATGGAAACAGAATTAAATATAAAAGAGAGTGCCCCCAACTAAGCGTTTCCGGTGAAGACTGACAGAGAGGGATCGTATTCCATAGTGAGACCTGACTTTGCAGTGGAAGTAGGAGTAGGAATAATCAATAAGCAGGTGGTCCATAGACTGGGAAGAAATCCCCCCACAGGCTCCCTCTTCCCAGTATCCGAAATGTCTAGAACTTTCCATATTCTCCTAATGAAAACTAACTTGTCCTGGTTTCAGTTCCTTTACTCTCTGTGAAGAAATTGAAAATCTAATCTTACTGGGGTTAGTTGCTAATGATGGCTCAGGACTAGTAATTAGCAGTTCAGTAGAGCAGTGGTTCTCAAACTCAGGAGTGCATCAGAATCACTTGAAAGGCTTGTGAATATATATATGGTTGGATCCTAGCCCAGAGTTTCTGATTCTGAAGGTCTGGGGTGGAGCCCAAGAATTTGCATTTCTAACAAGTTCCCAGATGCTGCTGGTCTGGCGGCCACACTTTGAGAACCATTTCAATAGCATGACCCAAAAGAATGAGGTGACATCAGACACTTGGGCAAAGCCAGAGGGGAAGCTCTTTGGGAACAAGTGGCTTTATTATGCCCCTCAAACCCTACTTTCTATGCTTCTACATCCCGTTCCTAGAGCACCCCTAGGTTTTGTTTTTCCTATGGATAGATCATTCTTAGAATAGCCAAACCTCCTCATATGACCCCAGAATTTGGACTGTTTCTAAAAGAGATCAAGGACATGTGCTTCTAAAAGGCATGTTTGTGAAAACTTCATGTTCAGTGAATCCACAGTCTGGCAGGCACAAGCAACAAAAGGGAGTGCTCTGATGGGCCTTGGCCCAGGAGAGTAGGATTTGCTCCAGGGCAGAAGAAAAGGCTGGCAAGTCCGATCTGCTCAATGTTCTGAGCAACTTGCCCCAGCTCAGGACAAAGAGATGCTTCACGTATCATTGGATTTTAATAGAATAACTCGAAATTAATGATGGAAAAAAAACGAAAGAAAAAAATCAAGTCTAGATTTCTTTACAAAATCCGTGCAGTGACAGAGGGAGAGGGGATATAACAAAAACTCAACTCCTTGAAGACAGGACATCTTTATCTTCCGCAAGGCCTAGTCTAAATCAGGGCAGACAGTAATTGTGCCCCAAGTATTTAGATAGACTTATGATGAATTTTTTATCCATAATAATGTATTAAGGGGCTGAGCAACCCAATATCTACTTATTTCCTCCAACTCAACCTGGGAATAGATTTGAAAACCTCACAAGGGTCCCATGGGACTGGCACGATCAGCACTGCTAGCCCTCTTTTATGGCGAGGGAAACTGAGGCTCCATGTGACCTTGGGTGGTCTCTGGACCTCAGTTTGCTCTCTGTGAGTCCAGCCTGGTGGTGCTTGGAGATGTGTGGATGGCTTTCCTGCTCCTGCTCTGTAGCACCCTGGCATAGCCCACAGAAGGCTCTTAGGGGCAGGATCATGGCTGTGAAAGAGGCCAGGAGCTAAGGCTTTGCGGGAAGCCTTAACTTTACAGATGATAGATTTTTGGCCAGAAAGTAACTCCACAGGAATGGCTCTGTTATCAGGTTACCAGTTGGCTGATTCAGCCTCCCACCCAGCGTGGGGCTCCCTTTTACAACATCCTTGGCAGATGGACGACCAGAGAGTGACCAAGTAACTTGTTATTAGCCAAGGGTGCCAAGACCACCCGTGGTGGTAACTCCCACCGTTGTAAGTTTTCCCCTTAATTCAGCCAGCATCTGGCTCCCTGGAGCTTCTGCTCCTCATTCCCCTTTCTATTCTACATCGTGGTTCCAGAGGGTGAATGCAGTCTCTCTGTGACATGACAGTCCTTGTCTCATATCCCTAAGAGGTTGAGTAGCCCCAGGTTCTCCAGCCATTCCTAAAATGGCCTTGTTAATAGATCCTCCACCCTGGGCGTGTTCCCACTTGTAGTGATGGTCATCCATCTAGTATGGTCGGACCTTACAAGGTATGTGACCCCACTGGCGGCACAGTGTTGGGCAGAGCTCATCCTAGCATGCACTGTGGACCTGGGGGACTTCACACACCGTAGGTCTACCTCTGGCCTGGGCAGCACTCCCAGCAGGTGTGGCCTCCACCCCACCCCACAATGAGGCAAAGCGTGCCTCACTCCTTCCTTGGGTATCCCCATGCCCTCCTGGTTATAACTCTGGACGCTGGTATTGTGACTCCTATTAGACCTACTGTCCCCTGAGTTTCCTTCTGCAAACTGGGTTCAAGACCCTGCCTTTGCTCCCTTGGAACAATAAACCCTGGGCTGGACAGCCCCTCCCACATGGGCTCAGTCTCCTGCAGTTGCGTAGAGAGCTGTGGTGGGGGTGCAGGAGGGAGTGAGCGGGTGGGGGAGGGTCCAAGGCATGTCTGGGGTTACCGGTCACCTGTGTCAGGGGCGACGCACTCGCATTTGTAGGTGGTGATGGAGTCGGGCTTGAAGTCCACGTTGATGGGGTAGTACCTGAAGGCACCGATCATCTTCTTGATGGCATCGTAGATGAAGATGAAGCTGATGAGGGTGGAGAAGCCCTCCTCGGTGAAGCGGGTGATGTATTTGATGATAAAGCTGGCATCCGTGGCCACCAGGATAAGGCACTGGACGGCCGAGTGGAGGCCAATCCAGAGGCGGAACTCCATGTAGTCCAGGCCGTTGCCTCTGGAAGGCAGAGGGAAGGGGAGGGGCCTCCAGCCCATGCTGGCACAGATGCCCCCTAGGGACTATAAGAGGACTGGGGACAGAGACAATTCCTGGGTGGAGTTGTCTGATCTTTGAGACCCCACGAGGGTGGCAGGAAAACCACAGGAAGCACTAAGACATCTCAGTGCTCACTCAGTTGGTAAGGCGCATCCAGAGTAAGTGAAAAACAGGGAATTTCAGAGTAACCGGGCTGGAGCAGGCCTTAGAAGTGACAGCCCAGCCCCCAAGTTGTAGATGAGGCAACTGGGCCAGGAGTGGAGACAGGAACTGCCGGGGTCCGGGTGCAGCCTCTGACATCTAGCCCAAGACTTCTTATACACTACACTGATCTTCCAGTCCCAACTGCTCCTGAGCAGAGTGAGGTGAATCACCTCTTCTTGTCTCAGCTGGTCCCTGTGGGCTTAATATGCACCAAGATGGCTCAAAGGCAGGACTGGCAGGAGCCAGGAGGGACCACCTGGCAGCCCTCCCCACAGTTAAGGGCGGCTTTGGCACCTCGCCCCAGCTTCCCCTTTGGGTCTGTTCCTCCGCCCTGGCCTTGCCACACTGCCCCAAGCTTGAGAGCAGGCACCTGGGGCCACCAAGAGGCACCTACTTGCTGAAGTCATAGAGGAGCTTCTCGAAGATGAGGATGGGCCCCGTGCTGCTGAGGATGATGAGAGGCTGTCCCGAGAAGAGGCAGAACAAGGAGCCAGCCATGGCAGTGCCCAGGAAGCTCTCCATCACTCCCTTGGGGACATGAGGAGCATAGGCTCAGTGCAGGCAGGAGCAGGGGCTGTGGTCCAGCCACCCCTCCCAGGGCTCAGGCCCTGGCGCTTGTCCTTTTTTCTGGGCCCTTTTCTCCCCACCACTGCTCCCCGTCTCCTATGCCACAACTTGCCACCATGGCCAGTGCTGCCCTCCTTAATCCCATTTGGATAAAGGTCCTGTGTGACCTTTTTGGCACTCTAGAGCCTAGAAAGCAGTGGATATGCTTGTCTCTGTGCCCATTCTACTCCCAGAGTAGCCTAGCCCATTCATCCATCTAATTCCTCATTCAAACATCTATTCGGTCCTTTTGGAGGTCAGATCATCCATACACTCATTGACTTCTATTAAGTCCCTGCTATGTACCAGTCACTGTGCTAGGTTTTGGGGACCCATCAGTGAACAAGATGACACATCTTCAGTCTAGTGGGAGATACAGATAGGCACCCGTGCGATTTCTGTGCAGCAGGTTTCTCAGCCTCGGCACTGTGGACACCGGGTTGGGTAATGCTTTGCTGCGGGGTTTGTCCTGTGTGCTGCAGGATGTTTAGCAGCATCCCCAGCCTCTGCCCGTAAGATGTGTAATAGTAGCCCCTCTTCCAGGTACAACAATGAAAACTATCTCTAGATATTGTCATTTGTCCCCTGGAGTCAAAACTACCCCTGGTTGAGAGCCACTGCCAAGGAGTGAGATGGCTGGGGTCGGTTGAGGGTGCCAGGAGCACGTAGTAGGAGTGAGGGGCGGTCAGGAAGCCTTCCTTGAAGTCCATATGTGGAAGCAGAGACCCAAACAATGAGCAGGGAATTGGGTAGAAGAATAGGGTTAAGCGGAGTGAGGGGAAAGGGTGTCCTAGGCAGAGGGACAATGTGTACAAAGGCTGGAGCTGGAAGATAGTGTCTTTGAAGAACTGCAAGATGATCAGGACTGATGGAAAAGGGAACGTGGAGTGGGTGAGTAGGGCGGGGCTGCAGGGAGAGGCAGGGAGAGGCAAGGAGAACCGAGACAGGAGGACACGTGGGGAAGGGGATTGGAGAGTCAGGGATGAGGCCTGCTTTCTGGTGGGGACAGATAGGAGAACCACGGTATCAGGTGTTATGCTGGGGGAGGCCTGGGAGCAGTAGGTCAGGAGGGGGGATGATGGATGCAATGTCACCTTCCAAGCTGGGGGCTCCTGAGGAGCAGCCATGTGAACGTGCCCAGGAGGCAGCTGGATATTGAACCTGAAACTCAGGAGAGAGGTGTGGCTGGCAATAGGCATCCAACTTAGTTTATCTAGGAAAATGGGCCTTTCCCTTGGTGCACTAAGCTTTCCTGTGGTTCTACCCTGCAGGCTCCCCTTGGAGAAGACCCTTGCCTAGGAGTCGGGCTGGTGTCTCTGCTGAGCTGATGTCTCCCAGGGAGGCCTGTCGTTGTCATGGTAGCAGCTTACTATCCTTCCAAAAATGTCTTAACTCCAAACTAAGAATTCAAGATTGGTTAAAAAAAAAGAAAAGTGTGGGGTAAAAGCCACAATTAGCAATTCAATTAACGTTGTCAATTAAGTTCATTCAAGTATCAGTGGGAAAAGTACCAAACGACACAGTAGATGATTCCCCTTAAAAGTCTGACCTATTTATATCAGCTTTAAACTTGGCCTTTAGTAACCTGATTTAGTTTTACATCTTTTAATACTGTCAGATTATTACTTTTTGCTCTGAAGGGTAAAGGATTACAAGAGTGATGGCCTCCACCTGCATGATAGATGAAACCTTGGTTTGGGGATTACAGGAAGAAGTCCCCAGCTGCCACCAGGTGGCGGCAGACTTTACTGGTTTTACAAGAGCATCCCCAGCTCACACACACCTGATAATTGTCGGTGGCATCCCCCAGAAGCCCACCAAAGGTGATCGCATTGGTGATACAGCCGAGGTAGATGAATAGGATGGCGGAGATGGACTGGATGTGGAAGCCATCATAGAAGTCACTTGGGAACCAGGGCAGCTTCCTCTTGATGTCCAGACGCAGGCCACCGAAGAACCTGCTCGAGACAGGCCCAGGGGCTGCTTTCTCACCGCTAACACGGGGCGGGAGCGGGGCTACTTACAGGGACCTGCGGACTCCGGGGCAAGGAAGGGAACTTGAGCAGGGGTGGATGGGGACAAGGGTCTCTTCACCAGAACATTTGGGATCTGAAAGTTTGTGGTGGCACCCTCCGCACCGGGAAGGGTTTGGACTTAGCCTGTTTGAGACAGGGACAGTCTGATGGGAATGGAAGTCCTGGGGTCCACAGACAGTGGCCTTCCTCACATGCCTGATCATCTCCAGGGCTCCTGCCCTTTGGGAAACACAGCTGTGTCCAACTTTAGGAGACAGAGACCTTCCAGATTATAACACAGATTCATTAAGGACAGATTCTAAATTTATAACAGGGGTTTCTTGGTCTCTGGAACAATCAAGTGGGGAATTTTAGGTTTGGGGACAGTGTTTATTGGGGATGCTATTTCCCATAGCTCCTAACGCAGTCCTTAGCATGGAGCAGGGATTCTCAACCTTGGTACTGCTGATGCTTTGGATCAGATAATCCCTGTGTTGTGGGGTGACTGTCCTGTGCATTGCAGGATGTTCAGCAGCATCCCTGACCTCTACCTACTAGATGCCAGTAGCACCTCCCCTCCAGCTGTGACAAACAAAAATGTCTCTAGATGTTGCCAAGTCCCCTGTTCTGGGAGATGGAAGGGTAAGGGAGGGACAAAGTTGCTTCTGCTTGGGAACCACTGTTATAGAGCCAAGAGCATATAAAACATGACTTCATTCTCAAATTTATGATTTCCATGTAGCTTTGCAGAGCCATGCCCCTTCCTAAATCTAGATCGACCTCAGTGACTCTGAGCTGTCAGAGAAACACAGACCAGGAGAATTTTCTCTTATTTTCTTAAAAAATAATAGTAATAAAAAAGTTTTAGGCCGGGCGCGGTGGCTCACGCCTGTAATCCTAGCACTCTGGGAGGCCGAGACGGGCGGATTGCTCGAGGTCAGGAGTTCGAAACCAGCCTGAGCAAGAGCGAGACCCCAGTCTCTACTATAAATAGAAAGAAATTAATTGGCCAACTAATATATATAGAAAAAATTAGCCAGGCATGGTGGCACATGCCTGTAGTCCCAGCTCCTCGGGAGGCTGAGGCAGCAGGATTGCTTGAGCCCAGGAGTTTGAGGTTGCTGTGAGCTAGGCTGATGCCACGGCACTCACCCTAGCCTGGGCGGCAAAGCGAGACTCTGTCTCAAAAAAAAAAAAAAAAGTTTTGAATAGGTAATATTAGGTTAAAAAAAAAAGAAGGTATTGGTATGAATTGATTTGCTTCTCCCAAAAAGATATGTTAAAGTTCTAACCCCTGGTACTTCTTTTTTTTTTTCCGGCATATTATGGGGGTACATATTTTAAAGTTTCAATAAATGCCCCCCCCCCCCGTACCTCTGATTGTGACCTTACGTGGAAATATGGGTCTTTGCAGATGTAATCAAGTTAAGATGAAGTTGCTAGGGTGGCCCCTTATCCAATATAATTGATGTCCTTATAAAAGGAGGAAAACACTATGTGAACGCAGAGGGCCATGGGGCACCAGAGGCAGAGGTGAGAGTGATCAGCTGCAAGTCAAGGAACACCAAAAACTGCTGGTGACCACCAGAAGTTAAGAGGAGGTGAGGAAAGAGTCCCCCCAGAATCGCAGAGGGAGCATGGCCCTGCCAACATCTGATTTGGAACTTCCGGCCTCCAGAACTGTGGGAGAATAACTTTCTGTTTTAAGCCACCTAGTTTGTGGCACTTTGTTGTGGCAGCCCTAGGAAACTGGTCCCAAAGGGTGTCTAGAGAAGAGTTCGACTTCCTCCACCCTGCTGTCTGCTCTCCTGGTCCCCTCTCCTGAGGCAACCCTTTTTTGTGATCCCGAGGGGCTCACAAAAGGCTCTGGGAGGGAGATGGCACAGCAGTCAGACCCCATGGCCTGCAAGGCGCTACAGGCCGTCCTAGAGGGCGAGAGAGAAGGGCAGAGGCATAAAGGACAGCCAGGTCACTGTCAGGCCTGGGCTCGGCACCTTCCTGTCCAGATAAGCTCCTCCCCGATTTCGTGCACGGCGGGCATCTCTCCATCATCCCCGCCGCTCGCTCCACTGGCTCCGCCGCCGCCAGCCCCGCTGCCTCCTCCTCCTCCGCCACCGCTGCCTCCTGCAGCCGCTCCACCGGCTCCGCCTACAGAGCCGTTCATCTGGCCCAGCTCCGCCAGGGAGAACACAGATTTCCTGCAAGGGGAGGACGACCATTGAGAGTTGAGCCCTCAATGCTGGGGAAGGGCCAGCTCCTCCAGGACTGTCCCCCAGCACACCCCCCACCTCTCCAACAAAAATTATGAAATATCTTTGGTAACAGAGAAAAATGCAGAAAGTGATGGAACAATATCCACACACAGGTCCCCCAGATTTTACAAATGTTCACATGTGGTCATATTAACTTCTGGTTGATTTTATTTTTTTAATTTTTAATTTTTATTTTTTTGAGACAGAACCTCACTTTGTTGCCCGGACTAGAGTGCTGTGGCGTCAGCCTAGCTCACAGCAACCTCACACTCCTGGGCTCAAGCAATCCTTCTGCCTCAGCCTCCCGAGTAGCTGGGACCATAGGCATGTGCCACCATGCCCGGCTAATTTTTTCTATATATTTTTAGTTGGCCAATTAATTTCTTTCTATTTTTAGTAGAGACGGGGTCTCACTCTTGCTCAGGTTGGTTTCGAACTCTTGACCTTGAGCGACCCTCCCGCCTCGGCCTCCCAGAGTGCTAGGATTACAGGCATGAGCCACCATGCCTGGCCAGCTTCTGGTTGATTTTAAAGTGAAATAAAATGATAACAGCAGAGTTGAAGCCCCCTTTGTTCCCCCATCCCCTCTAACTCGCCCCTCAGATACACACCTCTTGTCAGCAGAGGGTACTTTCTTGGGGGGCTCAATTCGGATATTTGGGTCCCATTCTCCAGGGGGAAGGACAATGACCTCATCCAGAAACTCATCGATCCCTGCGATCAGATCTTCCCGATTGCGGGCTTTATAGGCCACGTCGCTGAAGAGCTGGCAAGGGGAGAGGGGGGAGAATGTCAGTTCTCTCTGAAGAGCTCGTGTCTAGTTTCAAAGAAATCACTTTGAACCACTGCTCCCCTGCCCACTTGCTCTCGGGTTTGGGATGAGAACACAACATAGCAGGCGCAATGGATCGGAAGCCCATCGTGGATCTGAAGGCAGGTCTTGCTTTGGGACTTTGGCTGAGTCACTTAACCTTTCTGGTTTCAGTTTTCTACACAAGCAAGCGCATGAGAAAACCTTTGTACAGCCCAGTCTGAGGAGCTCAAATATTTCACGTCCATTTTTCACCTCCCCTCACCCTTGGAGGGCCTGGCTGCATCAGTCACACCATCTCCAGACAGTGCATGCTTTCCGACTGGCAGATATGGCGGGCTTATGCCTGTGTTTAAGTGTCTAGGATCCCCATCACTCTGGGGACAGAGTGTGAACTCTCAGCTCTGCTTACAGGCTCTGTGGGGTCTCTGGCTCACATTTCTGGTGTCACCTCCCGCCCTCGAAGCTCTTACACTGAGCCTACATCCACCCAGCTTTTCTGAGCCTGACCCCTTTCTTTTGTCTGGGATGCTTGCCTTGTAGGCTTGTGCTGGGCCTAACCCCCTCCCGGTCATCCTTGGCTTTAAAGGTCCCTCATCTGCGAAGCCCTCCTGACTCCCGGGGCAGCTGGCAGATGGTTAATTTTATCATAGGTCTCTGCCTCCCACGTGATTGGTCCTCCTGGCGGACACTGCCTATTTCCTGACTCTCGCAAGCTTCAGCATTCTGCACAGCACCTGGCACACAGTAGGTGCTCAGATTTGCCTGCAGGACAAAGGAATGAATGAAGGTGCAGCGCTTGAGGCCGGAGCCACAACATTCAGGAGGACATGCTTCCGGTCGCCACTTACATCGTCTACCATGAGGGTGGCGATGGCACGGCCAATTTCATTGTAGGATTTTGCTCTCCCGGAAGGTCCCAGTAGTATGAACAGAAATCTGCAAAGAAGATAAAGGAGGAGACAAAGAAGAGAAGGAGGAGGAGGAGGAAAGTGAAAAGGAAAATAGAAGCAGGTGACAAGAATTCTTTGGCCCTAAACAATATCCATTCTTAACTTTCTTTCCACTTCCCTCTTTCCAGCCCTGTATTTGCTTTGGCAGAGCATTTCTTCTTCCACTCGCACTGGGCTCCCCCACGAGCACCCTCACCTTCGTCTTGCTGCCCAAACTGACGGCTTTTCTCCCAGCTGTTGTCTCCTCTCTTATGATTATTTTTAATGAAGTTTCTAGAACTCTCCCCTAGTCAGAAGATCTCCCTTCCCAGCACACCACCACGCTTAGGGGTGTCTCTAATGACACCGCTTGCTGATAGCATGCACAGCTGGCTTCCTGAGGGTGGCGTGGGGCAGGTTTCAATGGCTCTCACCTGGTGGGGACAGGCACCTCGGTCACACCGCCCAGCATGGCTGACTGGATGAGACGCACGAACGCGATGAACGGCTGGTCCAGGAAGTCCACCTCACCCACCAGCACGTTGGAGGCTTCTGAGTCCTTGGGGATCTTCTTCATGAATTTGTTTTTCCGCTGGTCGGGGAGGGGGAGGGGAGATACCCACAGATATTCCCACCTGCTCTCACTCCCCCAGGCCCTGCAGACTGCTTTAAGGCCTGACTTGGACAACTTCTTCCAGCCTGTTCTGACAGTCAGAGTGGCTGGGCTGGGCTTTGCTCTCCCTTTGCTGCCAGCTTTCTGGCACACAGAAACCCTGGGACGAGTCTCCACGTCTGTGAGAGACTTCCGTGCCCCCAGGTCAGCCCGGGGGGCACCTCCCAGGAAACTCGTAATTTCTGAGACTATCAAGGTGGCTTCTCTCCAGTCCCTCTGACTCATGTCTGTTCGGGGAAGAAAGGTCACATAGGCAGAGCTGGTGGTGTCAGTTGTGAGAGGTGCTGGAGACAAACCCTGTGCCTGAACTTATTCCCCTTCTCTGCATTCCTGACTTCGTTCCTCCTGTGAAAATACCCCTGGGGTGGGCACTTTCAAGCTCTTCTTAGTCCTTAACATCTTAGAATGAATTGTTTTTTCAGATTGCTTTCGCTTTGGGCCGAAAGGGGAGAGATAAGAGACAGAGAGAGATTCGTGGGGGAAGGAGAGGGAGCACGGGGCAGGGCAGGGCTGGCTGCAGTCCACAGTGGCCGACATAGGGGACAGGGCCTGCGGGGGAAGCCAGTTCTGAAATGAGCTCCCGTGGATGCCACAATTTTCCCACCAATGCCCCCTTGGCTGGAAGCTCTCCTGCGGGCACAGAGATGTCTGTTTCTTGCAAGCTCAGACAAGACTCAGGCTCCCGTGTCTCTTCTTGTCCCCATGGAGGGGTCAGTTGTGGGCTTGGGCATGGCCACTGGGTCCTGCCACTTTGTGCCAATAGCTGTTTCCTGATTCAACTGGTGGGGGGCTGTGACACACACTGGGCTGGGTGGCCCACCAGCACGAGGAGAGGCACGTGAGTGAGGGCTGCACCCTTATATTCTTTTAAATCTAATTGGGGAAAAAAAAAGAAAGAAAGAAAGAAAAATCTCTCCACAACCACTTGGGCAACCATTAACGGCCCCAAGGATCCTAATATAGTGAAGAAAGCAAGGGCAGGAGTTGACGGGAAGGCCAGAGTCCCTGAGATTCAAAAAGTCCCTTTGTCCCAGGCATAGTCAGCTGATTAATAAGCAGTGTTCTTCAGGGTGGAGGGCTGGGTGTGCCAGGGCAGCCACCATCCCCATGCCAGCTCCAGGCCCCTGTGCATCAGGCAGGGAGGGTGTCTAGAGGAGGGGAGGAGAGGTGAGGTGGGCAGAACACGGCTTTGAAAGCACTAATACTCTGGGGTGGCCCAGCCAACCCACTTGTAATTCAGGAGAGAAGAAGAACTGCAACAGGGCCTGGTCCTTCACTGCAGGTTGTGACCTGTTTGGTCAGGAGGCCAGGGTTGTGGCATCCTAGAAAAGGGGGCATGCTGATGTTCTGGCCAGCCTGGCTTGGCCACAGCCCTGACATGGGCCTGTACAACGAGGACACTGGTGACCCCACCTCCTGAACCCACAAGGACTGTGGTCCAGCTCTGCATTGCGGCGTCACTGCAGCACGGCAGTGGTGCTGAATCCGCTCTGTTCACCGAGGTGCTGCCGGCTGAGGGCAGGCATGGAGTTTAGGTTTGCGCGCAGTAAGGAAGAAGAAAGAGACAGCCTGCAGAGCAAATGCCCCTGGGCTTGCACCTAAGGAGCACCCACTGGTGCATGAACCACTGATGCTGCGAGTACTGAGCAGTCAGGAGGACTGAGCCAGGACTGCGCTCCGATCCCCGAACCAAGGAAGCATTGCCTGGGAAGGCGACACTTGTGTTGTCATTACCACTTACACATTGATCAAAATAGATCACGAAAGACTTTTGCTAGGTGTGCTGTCTTACCACGGCTCCACCATCTGTGTGCAAGACTGAAAGTGGTGGAATGCTGACTGGCCCCTAAATTACTCGCCAGTTAGGGGCTCTAGAGTCAGACTGCCTGGGTCCCATCAAGGTTCCTGTCACCTTTCAGCAGCACGGACTTGGGCGTGTTGTTTAACTGCGTTAAGCCTCACGGTTCTCTCGTCAGTAAACTGGGAGCGGCGCTAGTATTTCCCTGATGCACAGAAAATGCCTGGCACGCGCAGCACGTGCAGCGAGTGGCCCTTAAATGTTGGTCGATTTTGTCATTGTTGTTATTGTTTTATTATTTTGGCCACAAAGGGGCCTCTGGATACTGACATCAGGGACTGCCTAGAAGGCCTGGAGGTCACCCACGCTCCTGAGGGTTCCTCGCCACGTTTCAGGTTTCCTTGGTCACCTTTCTTCCTATTCCTGGGCACAGGCGAGGTGACCATGGCCCCTCCTGCCCTGAGGTGTGCAGGGTTAGAACTGAGGGGCCTCCTCTGGGCCTCCCTGGGGGCGCAGTCACAGAGTTCCCGGGACGTGGGCCTTAGAGCTGGACTCCGCCTGCTTGTAGGATGCTGATCTCAGCAGGAGATCAAGTTAGTGGGAGACCAGAGTCCATACTCTCCTGTCCCAGCCAAGGAAGAAGACACACGATTTTGGGTAGTCCAATTAAATAACTGTCACTGTTCACCACATGGGGACGATCTACTCCCTTCTCTCTGCTGGCCCCAATCCCTAGCCTATCTTTAAAGGCACTCATGGGTCACAGGGAAGGTGAAGCTATGTGGCTGTTCTTCTCTTTCCAACAGATCCCAAACTTAAGGACAGCTGACACTATCTAATGTGGTTCTCTGTCCCCAGCTCTCCCTAGGACCTGGCACCGAGCCTGTACCTGGGACTAAGTCACTGCCTGACAGGCTGCACAGAGTCACCAAGGCAGCTTAGAGCCCCCCTCCCACCTCCCCCACCCCCAACCCCCACCAGGCCCTTCCTGGGGACTCTCACTCCTTCATGGGAGTGGGTTTCTGCCCAGGGGCACCCCTGCCCCTGAAACCAAAGGCGTCTTCCCGCCCTGGCTCTCTACTACAGCTAAGCGCAAGAGCTTTACTACCTGGTCTGTGTTTGGGGTTCGAGAAATGTCATTCATGCTTCTGCTCTGGGCATGACCTAGGAGAGAAGGAAAAGAAAGGCCATCATGAAAAGCCAGGCTCTTGCAGTCCTTGTCCCTTGGCCCCTACTCATGCCTCCCCCATGTTCATAACCAAAGCAAGACACACACACACACACCCTCTGCTTAATCCTCTACCCTCCTTGAGCCAGCGTCCTCTCACTTTCCTTCCCTTCCCTGGCAGCTTTCTTGAAAGAGTTGCTAGACTCTAGGTTCCACTTCTTCCTCCTCACCTCTCAAGCTACTGCCCTTGGGTCTCCACCCCTCAGCCCCACCTTCCTGGACCTCACCAGGATGTCTACTCCAGGGGCTGGCTCTGTGCCAGGCCCGGACACGGGGAGGGACAGACATGCGTTATTAGATGAGGTGCCAGGTGTCACTGAGCTTGGAATTTGTTGGCAAGAGAGACCAGTTTCACCTCTGTCCTCCACGACCCATGAGAGTTGTTAAAGATAGGCTGGGGACTTGGCTGGCAGAGGGCTTGTCGCAAGGAGAACAGTGAGAGTGAGCTATACGAACCGCCCGATAGTTCCTTCCTCTGTGAAGGTGGGGAAGTCAGCTCTCATCGCCCACTAGCAGCCCAGTCTTGTGGGCATGCTCAGATCCATCACGTCGCAGCTTTTGGCCTGTGGCCACTCCTTGCCTCCCAGACACTGGTCTCCTTGGCTCTCCTTCTCAGGACCCTCTCTTGCCTGGCTCTCCTTGGACTCTCATCTTTGCCTGCATCCCCTCCAGATGCCTTGCCCTCTCCTTCCTTGGTCATCACATCCACTCCTGTTGCTCCCACCACACACGTGGCCAAGGACACCCAGGACGGATCTCCAGTCTGATCTCCCCTGGAGCAGCCCCATCTGGCCCCTTGGGGACCTGATTCCACTCACTGCCTCTCCCACCCATCCGCTGGCCCTCCGGGGGGAAATCTAGGACGTGGCCCCCTTCTCTTCCTTGACTCCCACTTCCCACCCGTCATCAACTCCAGCTCTGTCCTCTCCTTTCCGTTCCCGAGTGCAGGCCCAGGCTCTCGCTTCCAATCTTGCCCCCTTCTAGTTTATTCTTTCTCCGGCAGAAATCCGGTCATGCCCGGCTCCTGCTTCAAGCTTCTCAGGGGTCCCAATTACCTTCAGAATAAAGTCCGGGTTCTGTTGCTGGGGGCACAGGGCCCTCTTTGGTTTGGCCTTCCCCCTACACTCCCTGTGGACTGACCTGATGTTCTCTCCCTTGACAGTCCCTTCCCTCCAGCTGCTGTCTGTTTCCCCTGAGTAGAAGCCCTCTTCCCAACACCTACCCCGTGTTCCTGGAAAGCTCCCAGTTATTCTCCAAGGCTCATCCTGTGTCTCCTCCGCTCCAGCCTTCCCCAGCAAGCAGGGGACTTAGGCTGGCAGAGGGAGGCTGCGGGCAGGTGCACACCTGGCTTATGCGAAGCTGAACTAGCCCATTCTTGCCTGTCGTCGAGTTCCCACCCCAGAGCAGTGTCAGCGCGGAGGTGACCTCACATGCAATGACCTGAGCGGAAGGTCTGCCCCAAAAGCCTACTCACCACTGCCTCCCAGCACCGCTATGTGACACAGTGAGGCCAGGGGGACTAAGTGGACTTGGGGTCCTTAGGACAGAGAAAAAAGACCACAGCAAGTGCCCGCTGGGGCTGAGGCCATGGGCAGGAGCCACATTGCCCTCCAAGTCATTCCTCAGGCCAGGACAGGGGCACAGCCCTGGGCTGCACTTGCTCATATTTTGGCATTTTAGTAAGCGTATTTAAAAGAACATACTTCTGCACACTGCTTGTTCTTTTCTCCTCATTTTCCAAGCCGCCCTCACCTATCTGTGTATCCCCGGGGAACCGCCTGCAGACCCGCCTGCAACCTCTCACCTCCAAGCCCCCTGATCCGGTCCCAGCAAACAGCAGCTGTGACTCTGCCTGCATTTCTTCTCTGTGGTGGCACGAGACTGTCCCCCAGTGGTGGGAACATTGCCTGACTGCCCTGGGGAAAGGACCTAGCCTGTTTTTAATTTGATTTCTAGGAAAGCTTTTCACCAAAAAAACCAGGGCCAATGGTCAGTTTGGTGAAAACGAAGGTGCAGACTAAGATTAAAATGCCTGGAACTTGGGTTTGGGTATCGCTTATGCCTGGACTTCATGTAGAGCTTCATTCACCAGAAAAATTATTTGGAATGTTATGGTAGTAGATTAGGCACTGAGAGCCACTCGGGTTTAGGCTGAAAGTTAAATGTCTCCTGATGCATGTCCTGAGAATTCTTGGCAGCTCCTGGGCAGACCTATGACAGCACGGACACTCCACAGCTTCCACAGCCTGAACAAAGCTGTCGCTGAGCCAGGGGACACACTCACACAGACGGCCGTAATCCGCGCTTTGCCGCATCCGCAGGTCCTCCGTGGAGTGGTGGAGACTCGGGCCAGCCTCGGGGCTCCGGGCAGGGCTGCGATCTGGGAGGAGGAACAGAAGGGACTCAGCTTGGGCAGCCTTGCTGGGGTGGCGCGGCCTCTTGGATTAGCATGGTACATGCCTGGAGTCACTTCAACTAAACAAAACTGAGCTGCAAGACATGTCTCTTCCTCTTCCAGGAAGAATTTTTTTTTTTAAGTTAATGGTCTGAATAAGAATACAGAGAAAATACCAGTACTGTTGAAAGTGAAATAGAAACAAGATTGATTAAATAGGTGCCATATGTAATAGACTGTCTGGGTTCCTCCTTGATGTACCACTTACTGCCTGTGTGACCTCAGGCAAGTTACTTAACCTCTCTGTGCCTCAGATGCCCCGTCTGTAAAATGGGGATGATAAGAACAGCACCTGTGCCACAGGGTTATCGTGAGGATGAAGTGAGGTAACACAGGAGGAACGCTCAGAGCAGTGCCCTGGACATGTCAGTGCTGAGTGTGTATCTTTTGTTATGATATGTTAAACACTTTCCATTTTTAAACAATTCATTCAAAGAGATTCCTCAAGGTTTTCCATGTAGCAGCTTTGTTCTGGTGACTGCGTTTATCTCACAGGTTCAACATGGCTAGGTCTCTGGACTCAGATACTGAGAGTGGAGGGCTGGAGGTTAGAGATGTGTGCGTGGAACAATCCCTTCTCCTCAGTGGCCCCAGGCTCTGCTGATCAGAGCGACACCAGCTGGCAGATTACAGCCCCGGCATCCTTGAGAGGAACCCGGCCCCTTCCACCTCCCCATGTGCTCCATTTTCTGCCAAAGCTCTTGGCTCCTCTTAGGGGTTCAGGGGAAACTTCCGGGTCCTTTCTTTCTTTTTTTTTTTTTTTGGAGACAGAATCTCACTCTTTGCCTGGAATAGAGTGCCATGGTGTCAGCCTAGCTCACAGCAACCTCAAACTCCTGGGCTCAAGCAATCCTCCTGCCTCAGCCTCCCAAGTAGCTGGGACTACAGGCATGCGCCACCATGCCCAGATAATTTTTTCTATATATTTTTAGTTGGCCAATTAATTTCTTTCTATTTTTAGTAGAGACGGGGTCTCGCTCTTGCTCAGGCTGGTTTCGACTCCTGACCTTGAGCGATCCTCCCACCTTGGCCTCCCAGAGTGCTAGGATTACAGGCGGGAGCCACCTCGCCCGGCCTTCGGGTCCTTTCTTAAACAAACAATCCCCGCCAGCATTTCCCAGCGCTGGGCGCACGTGAGAATCTCCTGGGGAGCTTTCTAACCTCCCTCTTTGTTCCCAAGCCATGCTCCAGACCAGTTGAGTCCAACTCTCCAGGGCGGGTCCAGGCACCGGGACATATGTCGAGCCCCCAGGTGACGGCACTGTGCGGCCCGGGTTAAGAACCAACTCTCTTCCTAGAGATTGTTCCGCTCTGGTGGTGGGGACAACATGGATGTGTGGCTGAGCCCGACTCACTCGTGGTGGAGACCGACTTTCCAATGTCCACTAAGGAGCGGTGGATGGGCTTCTTGGTTTGGTGACGGTGCCTCCTCAGGAGGACGTAGCTGACTCTCTCCCGGAGCTCCGGCCGCAGGAGCCCGTCCTCGATCTGCTTCTCAATGACATCATCTGGTGGGAAACAAACGTGCTTTGTTCACGTGGGACAGGACAGCCCCAGCGTGGGGGGCGTCAGTTTCACGGATTATCAGTGGGATCAAACGTGCCCTAGAGGTGGCCGGGGATGCGGAAACAGTCCCCGCTTTGCCGCTAACCGTGGAAACCCCAGCACATCACCAACCGTCAGTCTCTGCATGTTCAAGGGCACAGCACGTCTCTGTGTGTGCATGTGTGGGCACGTGTGGATGTGTGTGCATGCGTATACAGAAGTCTCTGCTCTTTCTGTCAACATTATTATGAAAAGTAAAAGAAACAATACATATGAAAGTGCCCCAGGAAGCACAAAAATAATGTGTTAAATGGTTTTAGACGTAAACTATATTCTCTGTAGAAAAGTATTTTGGGCAAAATACTTCTGGCAAAATGCAACGTGCTGGAACAAAAGTCACAAAAATTTTTAGGGGCGGGAGGAGGGTGGGGGCAGGGACAATATTTGTAACCCTAACAATATTTGTACTTCCATAATATGATGAAATAAAAAAAAAATTTTAGGGGCAAAAAGGCAAGCCTCCGACATGCCACTAAGTGAGAGCTGATTTCCTAAAGATGAGTGATGATCCATTTCACCCTGAAAGGAAACCAGCTGTCATGGCAAGAGCTGTCTCTGACCACCTGAGAGGCTGCTCCCCCTGTCGCTGCATTGCTGGGTGGCATTTCAGGGGATGATCTTTTTTTCCTCTCTGTCGGAGCGCTACGTGGAACTGAGCCTTGGAGCGGCTGTGATGTTGCCTTGGGAGCCAGAGGCAAAGCCGCTCTGCATAGAATCAGGCAGGCATCAGGCACCACGGGAGAGATGCCCACGGCGTCCCCGCCTCACCTATGATCTGCGGCAGGGAGCCGCTGTCCAAATCCAGGAGCACCGTCCCCGTCTGCAGGCAGGTGCGGAGCTCGAAGAGGCTGTGCAGGGACAGTGTGGACACGTGGGGCTTGCTCCAGCGCTCGCCTCCTTCCTCCACCTTTTCTTCAAACTTTATCCACCTGCAAAGGGGAAGGACAGGGCTTAGCGGGGCCACTGCCTTCTGGAGGGGGCCCGACTGGGTCTCTCCAGAACAGGGGTGTCATCCGGGGTCATGCTATTTATGCTGTTGGGGTGTTCGTTCTAGACTCCCAGGCAGAGGATCTCTAGGGGACACCCTCACTTTGCCCCCAATTCCTCCTGATGCTGTCACAGTAAGGACAAAGCAGCATCCGGAGAGTTACTATGAATAGGCATGAGGGGTCTTCGGGGGGGTGATGGGAATGTTCCAAAATTGAGTTATGGTGATGGTCGCACAACTCTGTACTAAAAATCACTTAACTGTACACTTAAAATGAGAGAATTTCAAGTTAATCTACAACAATAAAGCTATTTTTTAAAAAAAGTCTCCCCTGGAACCTGGTTGCCCCAGGCTGGTCACATATGAGTGTTCAGTGTATTTGGCTAGGAGCAGGAAGAGTGTTCTCCCACAAAATGTATTATATTTTCCCCTGGGTTCTGCTGCAGGGTCTTAGTTTTCCATGGTGTTTACTCTGGATTTGGTTCTGAAAGTTCCGGTTAAAATCCACATGTCATCTGGGGAAGGAAAGAAATTAAACCAAAGATGTGTAGGAACTTGTCCTTTCTAGAAGCCTTGGAATCACAGGCTGGGGCAGAGGTGGTTGCACGGGAAGGCCTCAGGTGCAGGGCAGAGGCAGCACCCACCTGTTCCTCTCGCTCAGGGAGCAGCACCTGACTGCCTGGAGAGCTGCCAGGGGGCAATGGGTCCTGGCTGGAGACCCCTTTGTAAGACGTCAACCTCGTGCTAGCAGGTAGCTTTATTTTATTAATATTCCAATTGAAATCCCAAGGCAGGATTTTTGGACCATGACTATCTAATTCTAAAGTTCCTCTGAAAAAGTAAATGTCCAAGAATAGTTGAGGAAAGTTTTAAAAAGAAGAGAAATAGGACATGCATTAGCAGATACAAAAACTTGCTGAAAAGCTTGAGTAATTAAAACAGTGTGATTCCAGGCCAAATATAGACAAGTGATCAATGGGAAAATGGTCCAGACACAGCCCTGGGCACACATGGGAATTTGGGTTTTGGTGGAATAGTTTAAAAGATAGCCAACTGGCCTGGCGTGGTGGCTCACGCCTGTAATCCTAGCACTCTGGGAGGCTGAGGCAGGCAGATTGCTCCAGGTCAGGAGTTCAAAACCAGCCTGAGCAAGAGCAAGACCCCGTCTCTACTATAAATAGAAAGAAATTAATTGGCCAACTAATATATATAGAAAAAAATATTAGCCAGGCATGGTGGCGCATGCCTGTAGTCCCAGCTACTCAGGAGGCTAAGTCAGCAGGATTGCTTGAGCCCAGGAGTTTGAGGTTGCTGTGAGCTAGGCTGACACCACAGCACTCACTCTAGTCTGGGCAACAAAGCGAGACTCTGTCTCAAAAAAAAAAAAAAAAAAGAAAGAAAAAAATTAATTGGTTATTAATATAACTAATATATATAGAAAAAAAAAATTAGCTGGGCATGGTGGCACATGCCTGTAGTCCCAGCTACTTGGGAGGCTGAGGTAGCAGGATTGCTTGAGCCCAGGAGTTTGAGGTTGCTGTGAGCTAGGATGACGCCACGGCACTCTAGCCTGGGCAACAAAGCGAGACGAAAGGAAAGAAGAAAAGAAAGAAAGAAAGGAAGGAAGGAAGGAAGGAAGGAAGGAAGGAAGGAAGGAAGGAAGGAAGGAAGGAAGGAAGGAAGGAAGGAAGGAAGGAAGGAATTGGCTAACTAAAAATATATATGAAAAAATTAGCTGGGCATGGTGGCACATGCCTGTAGTCCCAGCTAATCAGGAGGCTGAGGCAGGAGGATCACCTGAGCCCAGAAGTTTGAGGTTGCTGTGAACTAAGCTGACACCATGGCACTCTAGCCTGGGCAACAGAAGTAAGACTCTGTCTCAAAAAAAAAAAAAAAGACAGCCAACCTAAAATTAAAAAAGTTAAGTCTCTACTTGTCACCAAACACAATACTAAAATCTTCATGGATTAAAGTCTAAACATAAAAACAAATCTATAAACAAAAATATAAATATACCAGAAGAGAATATAGAAGAGTCTTTCTTCTCCATTTTTTTTTTTTTTTTTTTTTTTTTTTTAGACAGTCTCACTCTGTCGCCCCAGGTAGAGTGCCGTGGTATCAGCCTAGTTCACAGCAACCTTAAACTCCTGGGCTCAAGCGATCCTCCTGCCTCAGCCTCCCTAGTAGCTGGGACTACAGGCATGCGCCACTATGCACAGCTAATTTTTATATTTTTAGCAGAGATGAGGCTTTGCTCTTGCTTAGGCTCATCTCAAACTCCTGACCTCAAATGATCCTCCCACCTCAGCCTCCCAGAGTGCTAGGATTACAGGCGTGAACCACCGCGCCCAGCCAGAACAGTATTTCTTTTATTCTTGGAGAATATAGTGGAGTAAGACTTCCTAAAAAAGATGTAAAGCCATAAAGGAAAAAAAGGATAGATGTGATTACATAAAATTAAAATAAGTTTTATATAATAAAATAATACATAAATCAAGTTCAGAGTAAAAGAATGTACTGACAAAATTATTTGCAACAAAGCATCAAAAGTCTAATATTTATATATATTTTTATTTAATTTATTTTTTTTGAGACAGAGTCTCACTTTGTTGCCCAGGCTAGAGTGAGTGCTGTGGCGTCAGCCTAGCTCACAGCAACCTCAAACTCCTGGGCTCAAACAATCCTACTGCCTCAGCCTCCCAAGTAGCTGGGACTACAGGCATGCGCCACCATGTCTGGCTGATTTTTTTCTGTATATATTAGTTGGCCAATTAATTTCTTTCTATTTATAGTAGAGACGGGGTCTTGCTCTTGCTGAGGCTGGTTTCCTGACCTTGAGCAATCCGCCCGCCTCAGCCTCCCAGAGAGCTGGGATTACAGGCGTGAGCCACCACATTCAGCCAAAAAGTCTAATATTTATAATACAACAAAACTCTTTTGAATTAATTTAAACAACCTTAAATTACCCAATAGAAAGTAAACAATTCTGAGAAGAAACAAAGATGGCCAATAAACATGAAAAGATACTCAACTTTGCCCGTAATCAAGGACTTTTAAATTACTACAAATGAAATAACATTCTTCATTTCTTAAATTGGCAAAAATTAAAAAGATTGACAACTGCCTGTGTCAGTGACAACATGGAGAGATGGCCACTCATAGACTGCAGGTGTAACGGCAACTTTCCTGATGGGGCAGCCTTTTCAACATTTGATGTGCATACCTTTCAACCCAGTGGTTCCGTTTCTAGGAAATTATCACAGGAATATAATCACACTTCTGCATCCTGTAAAATGCATGCAAGGATGCTCACTGCAGCTGTGTCTGTTAGGGTGAAGAAACTGCCAGTTTTTCAGGAGAAGAATCATTCTATCAATTCTGTGCATCCGTGCTGTAGAATACTCTCGATAGCTAAATAAAAAGTATGAAGGTGAACTTATATACTCACAGGATAGGCACTGTCACCCTAAACTTATAAAAAAAGAAAAAAACACACGTATGTGCATGCACGCATGTATGTATGTGCGTGTGTCTGGACGTGCCTAGCAAAAGTTTTGGAAGGATCAATGTCACACGGTTAACAATGGTGACTTTTGAGCATAGGAATCTGATTGTTAGGGGCCAGGATTTAAGAGACTCTCACTGGACTGGTGCTAATTAGTGTAGTAAGACTGCAGTCTGTGGAGCAATGTTATCAGGTTGTTTTTGGTGTTTTTTTTTTTTTGTTGTTGTTGTTGTTGTTTTTTTGAGACAGTCTCACTTTATTGCCCAGGCTAGAGTGAGTGCCGTGGAGTCAGCCTAGCTCACAGCAACCTCAAACTCCTGGGCTCAAGCAATCCTGCTGCCTCAGCCTCCCAAGTAGCTGGGACTACAGGCATGCGCCATCATGCCCGGCTAATTTTTTCTATATATATTAGTTGGCCAATTAATTTCTTTCTATTTATAGTAGAGATGGGGTCTCGCTCTTGCTCAGGCTGGTCTCGAACTCCTGAGCTCAAACGATCCGCCCACCTCGGCCTCCCAGAGAGCTAGGATTACAGGCATGAGCCACCGCGCCCAGCCTGTTTTTTTTTTTTTGAGACAGAGTCTCTGTTGCCCGGGCTAGAGTGCTGTGGTGTCAGCCTAGCTCACAGCAACCTCAAACTCCTCGGCTCAAACAATCCTTCTGCCTCAGCCTCCCAAGTAGCTGGGACTACAGGCATGTGCCACCATGCCCGGTTAATTTTTTCTATATATATTAGTTGGCCAATTAATTTCTTTCTATTTATAGTAGAGATGGAGTCTCACTCTTGCTTAGAGCTGGTTTTGAACTTCTGACCTCAAGCAATCTGCCTGCCTTGGCCTCCCAGAGTGCTAGGATTACAGGCGTGAGCCACCACGCCCGGCCTGTTATCGGGTTTTGAATTCCAGCTCCATCTTTCACTAGCTGTGGACCCTGGGTAAGTTACTTAATCTCCCATCACCTTTGTTTTCTTCAGGAATAATAACAGCATACAGCAATGAGAGCAGTGCCTGGCCTTTAAGATATACTGTGTTAGTATTAGCTGTTAAGTTAAAAATAAAGAATATTACTTTGCTAATTTTAGGAACAATAAAAAAAAAAGAAAGTAAAGTCGTTTAACGTTCTCCTAACCAGAAGACATCACGGTTGATATTTCGATGACGACCATTCTAGATCTTGGTGTGCATGCGTGCACGTGTGCGTGTGCTTGCACTGACCTTACATTAAAGGCACTACAAGGCCCTTAAGGACATAATATCTAATGAAAATCCTTTCATGCCTATTATTAATATCATATCATTTTGAAGTCTTTTCAATGTTCCATTGTACGAATGTAGCATAATTGGTATGCATAGTTCTCACTTGGTGGACATTCAGGTTATTTCTAATCATTCTTTATTATATACAAACATTATTAGTCCCTGCTCAATACTCAGTCCCTGCTCATACTAACATCATTAGTCCCTGCTCAATAATTTCTATGTCTATGATGTATATTGCCTAACTATGCCAGAAAGTTTGTGTCAGTGTACACTCCCCCCAAGGTGCATGCAATCTCCCATGTCCCTAGTCTCTCAGACTCTAGCATTGTATTCTTTTTCACCTTTGTTCATTTGGTAATTGAAAAATTATATCACATTTTCATTCTTTTGATTACTGTCAAGGTTGGACATCCTTTCCTTTGTCATATTTCCTCTTCATGTACTGTGTAAGTGCTTTGCATTATCAGTATTTGACATCTCAATTCCACACATTTATTTGAGACAAATAAAAAGCCAGCCATCTGGCAGGGCCTTGGGGGATTAGATGGATACAGGATGGGGAGATTTGAGTAGAGGAGGCCTAGGAGGTGAAGACCTTCAACAAGCCTGCCTTGGACACTCACCAAGTTGTAGCTGACTTTTTTCCTGGGGAAATCTGTTTACAGGAACATCATTTAAATTGTGGTAGATCCAAGTTTATGTGATACCAAGAGTAAGGTTTTTCTAAAAGTTGTATTAACATAAGGGTTTACAAGGAATAGAGCAAAGGATAAGTCCAAATATTTCGGTTGAGAGAATGCTTAACTTTTCTCCCTGAGGGTCTTGCTTCTCTTTGGATTGCCCTTGTTTTGCTTAAAAATACACAAGATAAATTGCCACTGATGGTTCACAAAGCACCTGCTACTGAAGGTCCTTTTGCTACTCCATGGCCTTACCCCATCCACCCAAAGGTATGATGTGGCCCAGGGCATGGGGCCACTCAGGTTGGTTGCTCTCTTCAATATCTCACAAATACCCTGGACGGGATATTCTTGGGCAGCTCTCTCTCTCAACATCCTATCCTTCAGCCTTCTGCCCATACGAATGCAACTCCTCCTGGAAGGAGTGAGTGGGAGCACGGCTCCTCTTTCAAACATCCTCTAATAACTCCAGATAGCAAACACAAGAGGTTCCCTCCACCTCCCAGGACTTCCACTATTTTTACTGCGTTAGGCACACACAAAACATTAGCGCCATACACACACAGACAGGGGCACTAAGCCACCTGAGCACGGTCTGCAGAAAAGCCAAATCACCTGTCTCTAGGTTTAAGGCAATGACAGAACTGGACTCTGCTACCAGAATCCTGAAAACTTGATTAGAAAAATTCCAGAACACTAGACAACTCCACCAGGGACACCTCTCCAGTCCCCTTTGTAAGTATTTTTGGGATTCTAGATGTTGAAGCCACCTTCAACTTAGTTTTGTGTTTTTAATGGCTACACATAGAAATTTAGCTCATTAGTGGAACAAGGAAACATGGAGGACCAAAGACTGACAACGGTGACTTTCATTTTTGGCTGCCCTTTAGAATTACCTGGAGAGACTTTTTTTTTAAGAGATGAGGGCTTGCTCTGTCACCCAGGCTGTCGTGCAGTGGTGCAATCATAGCTCACTGCAAATGCTTGTTCCCTCGTGCGTGAGGGTAGCAAGACCTCACCGATCGCTTTGGATGAAGTCTGGCTATGAGGAAATGACTGGGAATAAAAAAAGCCTGAAACCTATTTGGTTTAAGTATACTTTAAAATACTCAGCATCTTCTAAGCAACAATCACCATAGTCCAGCAAAATGCCAACATATACGCAAAGATCAGCTGGGTGTGAGCTGCTGCCCGATGGAAGTGTGCACCACCAGCTAGGATAGTCATGGAAATAGTCTTGTAAAAAAGCCAGGCAGGAATCGGATAAGCCTGGACCCTGTGTATTTTCAGTTCACAGAAAATACAGTGGGGGCAGAGCAACATGTGAAACACCACCACAGAGATGCAATAAACAGAACCAGAAAACCATACAGGACAAATGATACAGTTTCTTCAACAATAACAACTGCAGAGGGAAAATAAAGAAGGGGGAAGCTGTAGATTAAAAATGATTTAAGAGCTTCCAAATGCAATGGGGGGGACCAATTGTATTTTAAAAAAATAGATGAGGTGATCTGGGAAATATGGACACTGCCTGGATAATTTGATAAAATTAAGGAATCCATGTTATTATTATTTTTTAGATGTGACTATGGTATTGGGGTGACAATAAAAAGAAAGAAGCCTTATCTATTAGAGACACATACTGAAATATTTACGGATGGGATGATATGGTGTCTGGGACTTGTGTCAGCATGATCTAGTCTGTGTGTCTGAGGTGGTGGGTGGGGGTAGAGGGATGAGATTGGCTGTGAATCAGCTGGTAATTGTCGAAGCTGGGTGATGGGCACGTAAGGTTCATTCCACTGCATACCACTTTTCTATAAATTTGAATTTTCCATAATACAATGCTTAAACATTTCCCAGAATAAATAAAAGAATGGGCTCTTTAAAAAGCTCCTGGTCAAAGCCAGGTTTAAAAACTTGTGGACACCTGATAAAATGCTTACTGTGTAATCCCAAGCAACTCACTGCAAAGTGACCGTTATACCACTGTTGGCTTCAAAAAGTGGGGAATTAGAGTTGGAGAAGCAGGTCAAGTGGAAAGAAAATCTCCACGTTGGAAAAGAACTTTTAGGGATTTTGCCCAGGCCTGGGTGGTGGCACAGCCTCCTGCCTTTGTGTGTGCCAGGGGTGGGTGCCAGATGCCCCCCTCCTAGCTGGGATGGAGCTAAATGGAACCTCGAAATGTCACATGTCACAGAAAGCAGCTCTCTGTCACACAAAAGGGGTCTAGGATTGAGGCCTTTTCCATGCCTAGTAACTGGGTCAGGGATATGGTTAGAGGATGTTGCTGCTCAACTAATAACAAAAACAGGAGAAAGTGGCATTGGCTAGCCACCAGCTACAGCCCAGGCTTCCGACGCTCAAACCACAGGATGTGAGATGAGGAGGCTCTCCTTCAAGGAGGACCTGGAAAGGACTGGAAACCCAGAGACCTGAATTCTAATTCCCTCTTCAGACAGAGACTTAATAAGTCCCACTGATCCTGACATGGCTAGAATAAGTATCAGCGCTTCTCAACCTTGGCTGCATTAGGATCATCTGGGAGCTTTTTACAAATTCCCAAATCCAGGCTGAACCTCAGACTAATTACATCAGAACCTCAGGGGACTGAGAATCAGACATCAGTGTTTGTTTATTTATTTATTTGAGACAGTCTCACTCTGTTGCCCAGGCTAGAGTGAGTGCCGTGGCGTCAGCCTAGCTCACAGCAACCTCAAACTCCTGGGCTCAAGCAATCCTTCTACCTCAGCCTCCCAAGTAGCTGGGACTACAGGCATGTGCCACCATGCCTGGCTAATTTTTTCTGTATATTTTAGTTGGCCAATTAATTTCTTTCTATTTATAGTAGAGACAGGGTCTCGCTCTTGCTCACTCTTGGTCAGGCCAGTTTCGAACTCCCGACCTTTAGCGATCTGCCCGCCTCAGCCTCCCAGAGTGCTAGGATTACAGGCGTGAGCCACCACACCTGGCCCATCAGCATTTCTTAAAAGGAAGATACAGATCTTTGAGAAGACAAGACAACAAAGTGGTCACTGTGTACAGTTAGATAAGTGTAAAATCTCCGGAATATATATAAACTTCGTGATTGAAGAGAAGCTTTTTTCTTTCCTTTTTTTAATGTGCCACTCTCCCATCCAGCTTCTTTCTTTCTATACTTACTTTGAATATCATTATCATTATCATTATAGTATGACCTAGTTAGTTTGTTTCCAAAAAAAAAAAGTTCCCTTTAGGACATCCTAATTTTAAAGATTTTTTGAAAAATGTAATCTGTAAAATGCAATCTTTAATGTTAAGGCTACGTTGCCTCTAAACATTTAAGAATTATATTTGTGGCCGGGCGTGGTGGCTCACGCTTGTAATTGTAGCACTTTGGGAGACAGAGGCGTAGGCAGGAGGATCACTTGAGGCCAAGAGTTCAAGACCAGCCTGAGCAACATAGGCCTCATCTCTACAAAAAATACAATAGTTAGCCAGACTTGTTGGCATGCACCTATAGTCCCAGCTACTCAGAAGGCTGAGCCAGGAGGGTTGCTTGAGCCTAGGAGTTTAAAGTTGCAGTGAGCTATGATGATGCCACTATACTCCAGCCTGGGCAACAGAGTAAGACTGTGTCTAAAAAAAAGAATTATATTTGTGTGAATTTGTTTCTTACATGAAGTTAAGTTTACTCACCTAAAATTTGTACAGTACACACCCACACTGTGGTCACACTATCTGTGTTGCCTCACTCTGATTCATTTCTTTTCTTTTTTTCCTTTTTTACAGATGGGGTCTCACTCTTGCTCAGGCTGGTCTTGAACTCCTGAACTCAAGAGATCCTCCTGCCTGGGCCTCCCAGAGTACTAGGAGCATAGGCATGAGATTCATTTCTTAAAAGTAACATGAATATGAGTTATTCTCCATTATCCAGCAAAGCTATTTAACTTCACATATGAGTCACAGAAGGACCCTGACTTTCCCAGCAGAAACTGAAGACCATTGTTAATTCACTTATGAGCCAACTAAGAATTTTCCCACAGATGTCTGAGAAATCATCAGAAACTCCCTAGGTTATCTTTGATAGAGGCACCAAGAAATGATCTACAGGAGGACGATTTTTCAAAAGGGGAACACCTAAGTAAATTATGGCCCATTCTTACAATTTATTTGGCAAATTCAAAATACATAAAATCACATGCATGAAAATATATGTATGAAATAGTGCAACAAATTGTTTCTACAACTGAGTAAAACTACGCATATGGTGTGTATGCTCACAAGCCAAACTTGGCAGTGAACTTGAAAGATTATAAAGTATAAAAGACTGAGTGAGCAGGTATGGATTAAAGGTCAACACATATGGAAAAGTTTAGAAGGTTCCATGAGGGACTGATGAGCTCCAGAAAGGCGAGTCCAGACTCAGAAATTTGTCTTTTTAGTGTCCCAGAGATGATTAGGTCCAGGGATGCTGACTAATGCTAACCAAGTTCACAAAGGCTGATGTATAAACCCAAAGGGCAATTTATTTTGTTTACAATGAGATTTACAATCGTTATAGGGGTTACTCTCCTCCTCTAGCCCTCAAATTCTTTCCTTATAGGAAGACACACAGGGTAAGCCAAATTAGCATCAGAAAGTTGCTGACTATAGAATCTGAATGCGACACATTAGCTAAGTGACTCAAGTGTTTAATAGACTCAGGATAAGATGCCTGGAATCCTTCATCTCTGCAGATGAGATATGCCTGGGACTGGGACCAGACAGGTGGGGCCCTCGGTCTTAGACTGTTCTGGAATGAACTCTAATTTCTTGCATGGCTGACTCCCTGTGACTACAAGTGTTTCCTTTTGCTGGCCTAGGAGGCTCTGCTGAGGGCCTTTGGTGACGCGGTGAAGTTTGGAGAACCACTTCCTCCCAGACAGGGATGAACTGCAGCGGTGCAGCTGGAGGGGCTGGGGCCGAGGTGTGGCGTTCCCAGGACTGCGGTGAATGGAGTGGGCATGGCCCCTGCTCCCAAGCTCATGAGTTCAGCAAAGGGTCCCTCCTGCTGCACATCGCGTCTTTGTCCAGGGGTGAGGGGGAGCTGACGCTAAGGGAATGCCATGAGACACAGCTACTGGCAAATTTTGAACGGGCTCCTTCAGGGAAAGGTGTCTGGAGCCAAACCTCTCTAAGGGCCACTTGCCTGTGTGTCCAGAAGGTCTCTGTGATTACCCCATGACACTGTCATTTATAGACTTGTCTGTCTCAGAGTTTGCGGCGTCTCTTCCCTGCTACTCAGGACAGGTCCTCTTCTTGCCTCTTCCACCCCTGCTATTCAAAGGCCACCTCCTCCATGACAACGCCTCCCCAGGGGCTTAGGTTGAGGAAATTTTTCCTTCTCTGACTCCCACTGCACTTTGTATCATTTATCACACAGCACTTACTAATGACGACAACAGCTAAAGCTTACCGAGCACTTTCTATGTGCCAGGCACTATGCTAAGCCTTAACATGTATTATCTCATTTAATCCTCAAATCTAGCCCACGAGGTAGGTCTGTGACTATTCTCATTGTACAGGTGAGGAGACCGAGACCCTTACAGGATAAGGAAACTGCCCAGGGTCATGCAGCTTATATGAGACAGGGATTAAGGGCCAGTCTTTTGACTCCAGAGCCTGAGTTCTCACTAGTTCGCACACACTACCCTGGGTTTTAGTTTTCTGTTACCTGAGCGCATGCCTGGCTTCTAGATCAGGGCTGAAAAATCATGTCCCATGGCCTGTGAGGGTCCCACAGCCTGTTTTTACATGGCCAGCTAGCTAAGAATGGTTTTTACATATTTAAAAGGTTGTAAAAAAGAAGAAAGAGAAGGAGGGGAGAGGAAGAGAGAGGAAGTAGAGGGGGGAATAGATCATTTGGGAGAAAAAAGCCTAAAATATTTTCTATCTGGCCCTTAACAGAAGTTTGCCGACGCCTGCACTAACTAGATCATAGGCACTGTGAGAACAGATTCATGTCTTACTCATTTTAATTCCCCTCAGGACCCAACACAACAGCATCTCAACTGTTTTTAGAATGAAAGAGGACAGATGTGGAGGAGGCAACCTTCCCACCTTCCCACTGCTCTGGGGACTGACGTGGTGCCGCGATGACATCGGTGGATCTTCCTATAAGGATGGAGGGTGCGGTCTCCTCCAAGAGGAGGGTGAGGTTGCAAAACTGCAGCACCTATACTCTCACGGGTGGCCTGGAGAATTCTGAAAGTTCTGGCTGGTATTAGAGGCACAGCTGTGGCCAAAGGACTGATCACAGTAAGTGCACGTTCTCATTACTGCAGGCACATGAAAGGCAATCTGGGGACCTGCTTCGCTGCCACTGATGGGGACGTGCTCCCCAGGGCGCTGTCGGCCAGTCCTGCTGCACCTGGGAGGAGCTCCCTGAGGGGTCCAGTCCCTGTCATCTCTCTTCTCTTAACTATTCTTCCTATCACACTCAGTGGCCAACTAATCTCATCTTACTATCCTGGGTCAACCATGTGATGTCCTTGCATCACTGCCGGGCTGTCCCAGGGGTGTGGACTGGGGTTCCCCCAGTTTGACTAGAGGACCTTTGAAGGTCTCTTATGCAGCCTGGTCCCAGGCTGTGCCAACTCTAAGTTATCCTAAGTTCTTGGGGGATGAAAGCTCCTAGCATGGCCCCCATTCTGTGATGACACAGCTAGCAGATGAGAGCGCTGGCTGGAATCCAGGGCCTCTCAGGCCTCAGAGAACCTTGACATTTTTTACCTGGGGCTGGATCCAGGTTCTGAGTCATATATATGCAAATCTCTTTTTCCTGCTTGCCCAGAATAAGCCTGAAGTGTCAGTGTTTGGCGCAATTAGATACCGGATGTAAAAGCAGCTTGATAATGGCAAATAGTATGACTGTTCAGACCAGTTGATCAGCAGAAGGTGGAAGTCGAACAACCTTGAAAGCTTTCATCTGACCACAAACCTCCATGCGTGACTCTACTACAATATAACAGGACAGCCACGGCCACCGGCCTGGAGCTGCTTACCTGGCCCAGGTGGACCAGCAATCCGCAGCTCCTGCAGTCAGCTCTGCCACCATCGCTCTCCTCAAACCAGAGACCAGCCCAGAAATCTCTCAACTCCCTGCTAGGAGCCGCTCCTCCTGCGCTCAGGCCCACCCATCCAGCAGCCTCTCTCGCTTCTTCTTCTTCTCTCTTTTTTTTTTTTTTGAGACAGAATCTCACTCTCTCACTCTGTTGCCCGGGCTAGAATGGTTTTTACATATTTAAAAGGTTGTAAAAAAGAAGAAAGAGAAGGAGGCATCAGCCTAGCTCACAGCAACCTCAAACTCCTGGGTTCAAGCGATCCTCCTGCCTCAGCCTCCCGAGTAGCTGGGACTACAGGCATGCACTACTATGCCTGGCTAATTTTTTCTATATATATTTAGTTGGCCAATTAATTTCTTTCTATTTTTAGTAGAGACGGGGTCTCATTCTTGCTCAGGCTGGTCTCGAACTCTAGAGCTCAAATGATCTGCCCACCTCGGTCTCCCAGAGTGCTAGGATTACAGGCATCAGCCACCATGCCCAGCCTCTCTCTCGGCTTCTTGACCCTTTAAACTATT